>JAVJGI010000001.1:124790150-124804858 GCA_035590275.1 Ibycter americanus | reverse complement strand
GCCAACCCACCGCCCCAGAAGCAAGCCCACAACTGTATATTATCAATGTTAATTAACCCTCTACAGTTCCTCTACAAACAACCACTGCAGCACTTAAGAATATGAAAAGACTTCAAAAATAGAGCTAAAGCAGTATTATTTCTCTGGGTAATCTCACTGCCCTAGGGTGAGATTCATCCTGTTCATAAGATCCTGTGCTATTAAACTATATCTGTCTATCCTTTCCTGTTAACAGCCTAGTATATACCAGCTAAATGAAACCCCAGTAATGATTTCAATGGAAGCACTAACTTGGAGTTTATTGGTCTTGGGCAACACTAGCAGCCAGATCTTTCTCAAAGCCTCACTATCAAGAGATTTCTCAGGCAGTGAGCTCAAAGGGCTCTGGTTTGGTTGGTTCTTTATTTACAGCCGAGCATCGCTATTGACAGGGAGCAACAGCGGGTTCCCAAGGCAGCCCGGGCAGCCCAGCGAGTGCGTGGCTGGGTCTCTGCTGCTTGCAGACACCGAGCCTGGACGAAACACAGCCATGGCCAAGAGGTATCTTGCATGCCATGTAATACAAAATAATTAATGAGTTAATTTGCATATCAAATACAGTTCATGCACAGCAAGATATTTTGCCTTTTAAAAAAAAAAAAAAAGTGAGTAAAATATCCATCCTGGAAAGCAAGAGCCTATGGTTTCCTAGCTGCTGCAGCAGTGAAGGTCTCCCCAAGGAGCCAACATGCCTCTTGCAGGAGGGAGCAGGGTTTACGTGGGGGATCCTCCCCGCAGCTGCCTGGTTATGAGGAATAACCACAGTAAAGCAGAGTTTGGGCATATGAAACCTAACACTTGGGTTTGAACTTGGTTCCTGAGTTACCCTGAAGTCTGCTGTAGCTGGGAGGCAGAAAGAGGATGGTACCCAACAAGGACAGGAGATCTATGCCATGGCTCATGACTCCCTTTTGCACGGCTTCCCAACCAGAGCAATTCAGTAGGTATTTCACAATTTAACATGTATGTCATTTGTATGAGTCTCAATGTGGATTTTTTTAATAAAATCTGCTTCCAGTGTCTATGGTTTGAAATCCAAACCAGTAAGGAAGAAAAAGGCAAAAGCAGTATTATTATGTTTTTTAAAGAGTAATAGAAAATGTATATATTGCTGAAGCAGGTGTGTTTGTAGCCCCTTCCTGCCCTGCCCACCCAAAACTATGAAATGCATTGGCTTGCATATAGCAACCTGGGTATGCACACTCAAACAAGCTGTAAATGTTGGTGCTAGATTAAAGACTGTACTTCAGAGAAAACTTTGGAAAGAGAAAAAAAATGATATTTCAAGAGAATATTTCATTTTTATATTCTTGACCTTTCTATAATCTTCATTGCTTTCACTTTTCTGTTCTCTCCCCAGACATTGGCAAACCAGCGGAAACATCTCTCTGATCTGCAGGAGAAGACAAAGCAAAGGCAATGCATCAAGCCAAAAAGAGGGAAAGGCTTCAGGTGGCCGTGAGGGTTATAACATGATGTTAACTCCCTACAAAATAAAGTCTACCCAAGGCACAAGATAAATGGAGGGATTTAGCTATGGATTTCAGTTCCATCTGGAGAACTGCCAAAACCATGGAGCAGCCTGCTGCAGGTCTTATCATAGAATCATAGATTCACAGAATGGTTTGGGTTGTAAGGGACCTTAAAGATCATCTAGTTCCAGCCCCCTGCCATGGGCAGGGACACCTCCCACTAGATGAGGTTGCTCAAAGCCACATCCAACCTGTCTTGGCATGATGCCGTAACCGGTGTGACTGTGTCTGCCCCTGATGCTCATGCTGGATGTGATACGAATGGTTCATGCGATGTTGCTGGTGTTCCCTTGGCAGTGTGTGCTCCCGGGATGACATTTCTTCCCCTTCTGCTAATAGAAGAAATACAGGACTGCCATGAGCAGTGACATACTGCTGTGGTTTCCCATGTCTCGGCAGCCGTTGTTCCCATGTAGCTGCTCAATTCACAAAGACTTGTCCCCATTCCCTCATCTGAAACTTTGAAATTTTCATCTCAGACTTCACCAAGTGACTCCACGATCATTTAGTTGTTTTTACTCATCCTCTAATTTCCATGAAATGCCATTGCAGTTGGCAGGGTGGTGGTCAGAGTCTGGCTTTGCTTGGTGGGTTAAGGAGCACTGCAGGGATTCCCACTGCTCTGGCTTCCTCCGTGAGCACACATGGCTTCTGTGTTCGCAGCATCAGCAGTCCTGGTCTGACTTCCATCACGGCTTCTGAGCTGTGAACGGGTCCAAAGATTGCCAGTTTGTTGAATTTAGATGGAAGTTTGCAAGTGCTTCCAGATCCCACCTAGCTGGAAGCCAAGGGAGGGTGTGTTACCCACATGCAGGTGAAACAGCCGCGTCCTGCACACCAAAGAGCAAATGGAGGGAGAAGCCAAAACCAGTCTGAAAAATTCTACTTTGCCAGCTCCCCCCCGCCCCATTCTATCTCCCACAGGTTTACCGAAGCACAACTCCTTATGCTGCTGCCCTGAGGCGTGCAAGAAGCTGTGGGGACCCCATACATACTCTGAACCCCCCCTGCAAAGCCGACAGCCCCTTCCTCGAAGAGCTGACAAGCCCATCACACCAGGACAAATGAGCTAATCCAGACCAGGCGGGTGTTGAATCCCAGAGAGCGTGTCTCATCCACATCCTTCCCTGCATGGTGATCTCCACTTGCCAAGAACCGCGAACAATGAAGCAGGTCCCCTGAAGTCACGAGCTTAGTTCAAACATCTTGAAAGAACGGACGTTTCTTTAAACATTATTACACGTTTTTGCGCAATGACGAAACCTGCAGTCAGCGTGAGCTTGGCACCTGGAAAGACTCCATGAGCACTGCTAGTCTGGTGAGAAAAACACACCTTCCCGTGCTGTCTGCTGAGGGCACAGGCACCGCGGGCAGCAGGCAGCGTTGCCCGTATCCTGCTGTTGCTGGCACTCCAACACCCACACTGTTACGTCTTCCGTGGCATTTTACTCATGCCGTCTAGATTCAGGTAGCACACACGTGCAGCCTGCAGTGCATGCTTGATGCTTGCTAGATGCACCCAGCTAGCAGGGGAAGAGTTTCGCTATTACCTTGATAGCTACAAAAACACGCCGTCTGTGTTTTGTTGCCATATTTATGCTGACTTCACCTGACCGGACCGGTGGCCAACAAGAGAAGGGAAAGGCACTGACAGGAGAGAGTGCTAACGATTTAGGGACCGGGCACGAGCCAGGCAGGATCTGCAGGTAGTGGCCCCCGACCCTCTGCCCCTGCAGCAAACATCAAAGCTGGGGTCAGGTCAGTGAGCAGCTCTCACAGAGGATGCTTTCCAGTAGGGAGAATAAGCAGATCCGGGCTGTGACAGCTAATCTGTCTCTAAATCCAGCCCTGTAATTATTATTATAAGCTTTCCAAGAGACCATTAGATTTGAAAAGTGCATTTGAATTTATAAATGGAATCCTTCTAGATAGGGTCAGGTCTCCATCCGAGGCACCGTTTAATAGCATTACAGACTGATAAAAAGTTTGAAAAATCAGCGGCGGGGTCAAAACTCTGCTGAAATGTTTCACAGCCGTCCTCGGCCGTGGCATCGTGTTTGATTCCGGTTAGATCAGCAGTTTCGAGCTGAGTCACAGTCGTGCAGCCTCAATATCTGCCCTGGAGGCCACACACACACAGCGGGGAAGGAGCTTTCCAACCCAGGCAAATAAGGGCATTGCGGCGCTTTCGGTCACCCCGGGCCGGTCCCCATCCCGCGTCCCCATCCCGTCACACAAAACCCAGCTCCTATGACACCAGGCTCAGGACTCCGGACAAATGAGGCGTGTATGAAGATTACAGCGAGAGTGTTTGGAATTGAGCTGAGCTGAGGAGCATCATTTCAATAAGGGGATGTTCCAGGCAAACATAAAACATGGGGATTTGAAGATGAGTTTTCTGCTTGATTTTTTAATCCCTTTCCAAATCTTTCAGTGTGCTTGCTTATGCTCCATATTTTCATTTCCCCCTGCCCTTCCCCTGCTTTGCAGTTTGTACAGACTTGGAGCTTTTTTCCCATTTCATGCAACTTGTAGCTAATGACCTGGAGCTCCGCAGGTCCAGGGATGACCTTAAGAAAGTCCCTCGGGCTCTATAGGGCAGATCTTCCTTTGGTGCAAGCTGCCTTACACTGCACCCTGTTTGTGTTCTCAGCTGGGAAATGATGATGATATCGCCTTTCCTCCTGCCTTTTGTCAAGGGAGAGGACAACCTGTCTCTTCCTAAAGTGCCTCAGTGACTGCGCTCAGGCAGCCATCAACACAGCTGTATCATAACCTCCAGGCTCATCTCCCTACTTCATTTACATACATACTGCACACATCAGTTCATTCTCAATTTTTTTTTTTATTTATTTAGAAATAATAAAATAAGACATAATATATAAAAATCTGTACAATCCACAATTTGTGCAGTACATTAGGAAGACTTTGATACAAAAAGGCTGCAAACAGGAAAATAGTAATGGACAACTGTCAGATGCCTAGATTGTTCACCTTACAATAGCTGCAGGCCAAAAGTCATTACAAAATCAGTTTCTCGCTGGCTGTGGGATGGCAACTATGCAGCACCCTTCTACTTCACAATGGTCGTGAGCAGCCATAATTTAAAGACATTACAGTACTTCTCAGTTTTACCTTGTAATCCATCATGAAAAAGAAGACCTAAGAGAACAAACAAAAAATCTGGACCCTTTGTCTTTTCCGAGAGGAGCGAGTGCTAAACTAACAACACAGAAGTTTATCATGGCTGGGAGAGAGTATCATTAAACACAGCTAATAAGTAATGATTTTGACCCTTGCTACTTAACCAAGGACAACTCGCACGGAAGAGACAGAGGAAAGAAGAAATCCATCCCCACCTGCCTCGGCAACGCTTTTTGTCACTGTATGCAGTATTATGGTTTAGACAATGTGTCTCATTCAAGTATTTTCAGGGAAGGGCAGAAATAACATATTCCCCCCCAGACCCTAAGTGAAATACAGTATAAACCTTCTGTGCAAGCCAGTTGAGCCAACTTCATCCTTGCTAAAGAGGCCAAACGCCTGTTGGAGCCTGCGGGTAGAGCTCAAGTCAGTTTAAAGAGCCCCTAATTAAGCATCAGCTTGGCCCAGGATCATCGGGAACTGAAGAAACGCTGTCAGTCACTGCGTAGTCCTTACAAAATAACATTTTTTTAAAACAACTAACCCAATTTGCTGCTGTAGAAGTGTGCTACAATAGTCTGTCCTATGCCGGGCTTACCACGGCGCGTTGAGAAACACAGAAATGATGGACAAGGGGCAAGGGTACCATGGAGTGTACATTGCAGGTCTCTTTCTAGCAGCTTCCCGGAGCCAGAGGCTGAGTGCAATTCTGCAATGTAAGATTCAATCGGCAAAGACAAAGGGTTATTAAAAAAAGGAAAAAAAAGAAAAAGAAAAAGAACGCGGCAGAGAGTGTAATGGATTACCTCAATGCACACCCTTGACAAGACTAGCACTCGGAAAGCTGGTAACTTTTAAAAATGCCAGTAACTAGAACATGTTTTCAAATTAAAAGTCCATGCTTAAAAATAAATAAAGAGAAGTTCATAGCATTAGGAATCCTATAAGGCTTGCACATATTTGCTAAAAATCATGCTAACCGGTAGCATCTAGGTACTAGCTAGCCAAGACTGCTGAGCAGAATTTATACTTTTTGTGGCCTTTTCTTTTTCTTCTTCTCCTTGTCCTCCTTTACAGACTTCTATTTACATTTGGCTTTAAATATGAAAATACTTGATAAACTTTATAAAATGTACATTTTAAAAATATTTCTGAAAAACTGACTTGAAAAACAAAACAAAACAAAACAAAACAAAAAAACCCCAAAACCCAAAACCTCTGCACCAGAAATGTTAAGGGGGAGGGGATTATTTTTTTTCTTTTTCCCCTCTGAATCTCTTTTGCTGTAAAGAAACAAGCTGAATCCTGCATTTCCCGTTCCCCCGTCTCTCATCCCTCCCTCAGTTATCTCAAGTATCATTTAGTGGGAGCACTGTGCACCTGGGGGATGCTGGCCGGGAGAACAGGACCCCTTTCTCCCGGTCAGCCTCCCTTTTCCATCCCTTCCCCATTGCGTTTTCATGCACCCTCTGTTTCACTGAATACTCTTTGGTTTAGTGTTGGTTTTTTTCTTTTACAAGAATATCACGATAGCAGCACTAGCAGCACTCAGTTGCCTTCACTACTGTTGACCCAGAAACTGCAATCAAATCGCCTTTACGTGTTCAGCCTTTCCTTTCTTTTACGTCCCCCCACCCCAGCAAAAGCCTTAGGACTTGCACTTCATCATCTGCCCTCTCTAGTCGCCAAATCTATGTTTACAATGTCACATTTCCACAGTTTCGAACCCACCCACTGTAGATACCATCTTATCAGAAACCATTTCATTGCAGGCATTTCTTTCAGGCAGGGCTGGAAGGGGCCAGAGGCCTTCACAGATATCCGTTTGCAGAAGACATTAGACCTAGAACAAGCTGTTTTTTAATGGCATACAGTGATCCAATACTGCGAGAGTTGACTAGGATTATCGTCCCCCCCCACCCTTCTCCGCCTGCTCCTCAGGGAGCAGGCGTGAAGCGCAGGTTCGCCGTCTCCTTGATCTTAGAGGCACAGAGAATTTAAAGCCGCCTGGGTGAAGGAGCCAAAATGCCGCTAGAGCCAGAGCTCGGCTGAAGGTCACAAAATCCACTCGGAGCTTGGCAACGCGTCCCAGCCGCTGGCCGCTCAGCTGGTGTTTGCCGGGGAGGGGAGGCAGGGATGGACCTCGCTTTGCAGCCTCATCCTCCCCAGGTAATCCCTCTCTAAAGGAGATGGAAAATACACTTTTTCTGACACCCTCGCCCTGCTGAAGAGAAGCATTTTTTCCCCCAAAATGCTACAATCCCTGTGCCGTTCCCAAGTGCTGGCTCCTAAAAGTTGTTTTCGCTTTTCCTCTCCATTACCCTCGCCCTTCCTCTTCCAAAACCTCTTCCCGGGGATTTCTCTACTGAGAAATCACTGCCTGAACGCCTGCTCCAGCCCCGTCAGCCTCTCACATGGACCCGCAGCTTCGCCTGTGCCTGGCGGGGCTGGAGCGGGACCAGAGGGGCAGCCACGGGGCTCAGCTCAGGCGCCGGCAGCGCGGCCAGGATGGATCAGTTCTCGGGAGGGTGGGGCAGCGCTGGGGTCTAGCGCCGCGTTGGGAATGTCTGCACTAACACTTGACCTTCTGCTGCAGCAACCGGGGAGGACAGATGTTTGCTTTCCCCCAATTGCGCTTCTCCTTACGAGAAAGGAAGGGAATTTATTTCCCCACAGAAGAGCAGGGGGAAAGGGGAGGAGTCCTAGCTCACTTTAGATCTGAGTCTTAAGCTTTTAGAATAAGGTGCAAAATAAAGGTCTTAAAAAGAAAAGAAAAGAAAAAAATCAAAACCAAAAAAAAGTGTCTGAGGTTTGAAATCTTTTTTGTTTAAAGCAGCCTGTTCTTTTTTTTTTTTTCTTTTTTTTTTTTTTTTAAATAAACTCCGCTGTGCAAAACTGTGCATTTTCTTTGGTATCCATTTAGGTAGTTTTAACTTAGTACTTTTTCTATGTGTATATATATATTTTATTTCATTTTTCCTTTAGACAGAGAATTAAATTCTCCCCCCAAAAATCATAATTTTGCTGGAGGCTACGGATTGGCCTGATATTACATAATGCCCCTTATGTAATTGGAAAGAGAGAAATTGATTCTAGCTATCAAACTACTGGCCTCAAAAGGAGTTTAGACTTTCTGGCAACGTTGGCCTCTCTGAAGTGATCACCAGCTTTTCAACCCAAAAAGTTCAACACTGACTTTTTTTTTTGTTTTTAAATTACACAAGAGAAAATAAAAACTACACTGCAACAAAAATAACCATTTGTGTTCATGTAGTTAGCAGCAGCTTTTTAAAAAATAATTATAATAATAATAATAAGGCAGATTCTTGCCTTTGTTATGCCATTAAAAACATTCTTGTTCCCTAGAGAGAAGCATTCTGGAAAAAGTTGAAAAAAAAAATAATAATAACCCAACCAAAGCTTGCCTGCAAGTTCAAGTTTTGTAAAAAAATATATACATAATTTATTCTACAACATATGTGCCTTCTGTTCATACTTAGACATGTTTAGTGCTTTGTGTTTAGAGTTCATTTTCTGTCATCCCTCCTCTGAGGACAGCCCTAAAACCAGCCTGGGTTTCTCAGGTCTGCTTGCCTTCACACCACTCTTCAACAGTACCGTTGTCTGAAAACTGTTCTGGGCCAACTTCTCAGGTCAACGTGCCTTTGACCGATAGATGTTGTTTTGTTTTTTTCCTTTCAACCAAAAGAGAGAGGAAGAATTTGTCAGTCATATTTCCGACTCCCGCCGTAGCGGCCGTGGCTCTAGAGGCACCCCTGCTTGGTTGTGGTGGTCCATGTCCGGGTGGGTGTCTGTGCTCATGCTCTCAGGCACCCCAGTGTCAATCTCATCCTCCTCTTTGCTGGTGAGGGCCACTTCGTTCTCGTAGCAAAAGGAGTTTGCGTTAGAGAGGATGTATTTCTTTTCTGCTAAGTCTCTGGCACTACAGATGGGTGTGTTGGGCACTTCGTATGTTTTGTGGAACCTTGAGTAGTCCACTTTGTAGTAGTTTTTCTCTTCAAAGAGTACGGGCTCGTAGCGGTGGCCCCAGAGGATTTCGTTTGCCAGATATGAGCTACGGCACTGGGTAGTCATGGCGGTAGCTTCCACCATGCCCTCTAATATTACTACAATTTCAAAGTCAGCATTGTCCATGTCTTGTTTGCTCAAGTCATACAAAGGACTGTCTTCATCTATCTCGTGTACTATCGTAATTGGGGAGACCAGGAATATGCGGTCTATCCCGCTGTCAAACCCTACGTTGATGTCTATTTGATCCAAGGGGATGTACTCCCCTTCCGACGTGATCCTAGATTTGAGGAGCTGCGCTCGCACGTGTGCCTCCACCAAGTGGCTTTTCCTCAGGTTTCCCACACGCCACATCAGGCACAGCTTTCCGTCTCTCATGGCCACCACAGCATTGTGGCTGAACACTAGAGTTTCATTTCTCTTTTTTGGCTTAGCCATCTTTGCCATGACAGCACCAATGATGAAGGCATCAATGATGCAGCCTACTATAGACTGGAAAACCACCATGAAAACTGCGATGGGGCACTCGTCTGTGACACACCTGAAGCCATAGCCGATCGTGGTCTGGGTCTCAATGGAGAACAGGAAGGCTGCAGTGAAGCTGCTCACTTGAGAGACGCAAGGTTTGCTATTTTCTTGATTCTCCAGATCCCCGTGCAACAGTGCAATCAACCAAAACACACAGCCAAAAAAAAGCCAGGAGAGGATGAAAGTCAGGCAGAAGATAACTAGCATCCACCTCCAGCGGATGTCCACGCAAGTGGTGAAGATGTCTGCCAGGTATCGCTGTCCCTTCTCACCCACGTTAATAAACTGGACGTTGCAGTGGCCATCTTTTTTGACAAAGCGGCTCCTGCACTGCTGTCTGGTGTGTACCTTACTCTTTCCATTCCCAAAGCCGTTGGCAACAGCCATGGTTGCCAGCTTCATGCCGTCCTCTTCCGAAGACACAATGCTGTAGCGGTTGGTTCGCACGCTGCCCATCACTACTGCTGTGGACTGAGGTGCTTCTGCTTTAGAAAACAGTCTAAGTTTCTGCAAAACCCTTTGGAGAAACAGTTTTGAAAGTTCTAGAGGAACACACACACACAGAAAAACTGGGGAGAGGCTGGAGTCCCCAAAAGCCCTTGGATCAACCAAGGACAGTCTTCTGGCATGCAGAGTTAGCTTAGCAAGTAACCGTCATAGAGAGGGCATGGTCTGCAAGAGAAAGAGAAACGTCATATTAGATCCTGGAGGAACAGGGTAAGGAATCAAACCTGAAAGAATCAAGTACAATTGTTCCGGTGGACCTGCAGGAACTTTCCTTACTCTCAACAGCAGCATTTTCTGGAACGCACACGGTGCGCAGTTGTGTATTGACAGAAGTGACATCATTACTACAAAGGTGTCACCCTTCCCAAGTGAAGCCCTGAAGTGACTGTGTCACGCAAGTCTCTAAGAATATTCACTTTAAAGCCGGACACGCAAAGAACCTGTCTAATATTTACAACTGTGTTTTCTGTTTATTTTGAAACTAACAATTAGCGCTAACATCATCTGTTCAAATATAAATATTGAAGCAGCTTTTAGTGACGTACAATTTGTCACTCCTGGACTGTTTTACCTATGATAAAGAAAGGAGCGTGCAAAAGGGAAGATGACGCGAGCTGAGAAGAGCAGTAAACTCGGAAAATGCAAGTGTCAGGGTTTTCCATGAAATTACATTGCATATAACTCTTCTTTGTTTTAATTAAGTTAACAAAAAAAAAAAAAAAAAGTGTATTCTCTGCAAATGGCAGGAATAAGGGCTGCATTAGTTCCTCTTTAACTCCACAAACTCACTGAGTTCTGTATGTTTTTTACACTCACATTTGGCTTAAGTTGTCTGAAGCAAACTGAACCTTGTAATGACCCTCATCTGCTCCTAATGCAACTAGAAAAAGGCTACAATGGAGTAGCACCGGCCAAGGGTCTTCCTAACACCTTTGGTAGCCAGGACCAGCACCTTCCCCTCGGGAGCCCGAGACAGCCAGTTCCATCTCCGACGGGTAACGGTTCTGAGTGTTCTGTGGGTCTTAAATGTCAGCAATTAAGACTCAGCCAAGAGGCTACAAAACCTTCTTCCTGAGGGTAGAAGCCACCAAACTTGTTTCACGGAGGTCTGGCTTAGACCCAGGTTTAGCTTTTAACAAGTGCGTCACCCATTAAGTCATGTACTGTGTATCAGGAAATGTAACTGAAATACTGCAGAGGAGAAGAGATGCATTGATGCAACTGCTCCATCCACGCGTGCACCCCTTGGAGGAAGTAAAACTAAAACCGAGTGATGGGGAATGTCTGCTGCCCGTTTGGCATAGGAGAGGAGACTTCAGTACCATTTACAGCAGCGGGGGATTAAACCACGATGCTCTTTGTAAATCAATATCATCAAAACTCATCTGAGCTTGTCCAAAACCCAACAGAACTGCAGCCACCAAGGAGCACGACCTCTGCCCACCAAGCGACTTCAGTACTCTGTGCCTTTTCCTCTGACTCCCGTCTGACAGCAGCTGCAGGTAAGAGTTCATCTCCCTTCCCAAAAGCAGCCCCTAACACCCTGCAGAGATGTTCCAAAAACTTGAGAGATTTCAAACAGTTCCTCAGCCCTCCCACATCCTTCAGCCACATTACAAGGGCTTGAGGTCAGCAACACTTGTTAGGAAAAGAGCAGGTGACAAACAGAAAACAACATTGTGCTCGCAGTTGCACGCAGGCTGGTTTTCTTTCTGGAATCTCTTCAGCATTTACTTTTACCTTCTCTTTTTCCCTCATTTCTGTTTGTTGTGCAAGAATGCGTCCCAGCGCCTACTTGCCGAGATTAGTCATCTGTGACTTCAGCGGCATACAAGACATTTTGGCAGCTTTTGATGGGTTCGGTAATGCCCAGTTTTCAGTGCGGCTCTCAGCAATGCAGGCTGATGGTACAGCTGCCCTCTTCCCTATCTGGCTATCTTGCCTATGCTGTGTAAAGGTTTTACACACCTTTTTCCCCTTCACACCTTTTGGATCATGGGGTTTCTCATTCCCATCAGGATATTATTCTCAAAAACACAAAGGAATTCTTCTAACATTCAGTTAATTTTTTGGGCTGAAAGATACTTTTATTAGAAGCCTGAACACCTGGGGGAAGTGAAACTGCTATTAATACATTCCACACAAAAAACTTCTTGAAAAACCATTGCATTGGTCTGCAAAGTGATCACTTTTATAAACCACATCCTATAATCAGTCGTGTTCGACTTCCACATTCAAAGTCTGTTTTGTTCCAAGCTGATGGAAACACACAGCCTAGAAAACAGTTTATTTTGAAGTTTGGGTTTTTTTCTTTTCTTCCCCCCTCCCCCTGCATTGTCTTTTGGATTTTAGAGGAAAACTTGCGGTGGAGAGAAAGATAAGCTGTGAAGTCTCAAGTGTCTGAATGTGCAGCTTCCCCCTGCAAAAGTCTTGACCTGAGGACATTTGTTTGAATTCCACAAATCACTGAAATCCTAACGCCAGCTTCCTGCGGCGAGCTGGCTGCATTTAGAAGTTTGGGACCCGAATTAGGTATCGTACACCATCGTACATTCCTACTCTGAATGGCTGAGCACCTTCTGCCTACTGTACCTGGTGCAGCATTTCTCCCTGCTAGCCCCAAGCTGTTGGCACTCAGCCCTTGGCAGCAGACCTGCACCAATTTGGCTCTGAGGATCTTTAAACTCCTGGGCTGTGCCTGGGGCCACCCTCTGCTACCTTTACAGACTGCTTGAAGTTTATACAACAAAGCTCTGGCATGCTCTGCCGCAGCAGAGTTGTCTTCTCTCTTTTTACAGCACAAATTGCCTCTCTTCCTCGCGAGTGCTTGGAGGATGCCGGGGATGGCAGCACGACCGGCACCATGAGCAGGGACCAGCCAGGGCAACACAGCAGGTCTGATCTTGCTCCCGCTCGTGGCAGCACAGGCTCCGTAAAACACCTGGTAGATCCTCTGGCTGCCTGATGGGTGTTCACCCTGACTTTCACAGCTAGCTTCAGCAGAGGTTCCCCTCCAAACCCCAGCAACAATCAAACTAGCGTGAAAATCTAATGGTTCTTCTTATTTTGCTAATCCACCTGCTGCTCAAAGGCAAAACAAGTTTGCTGCTTCCCCCCGCCCCCCATCAGTTATTGATGGCACCAAAGATGCCAAGCTAGTGTGGGACCAGCCCCGCAACCCTCACCGGACAAAAGAAGCCAACATGGTACCCACCACCCAACCCAAATCTTTGTATAATTGGGCCCAACGCACTGCAGCCAGACACACACGCATGCAGCTGCATATTCAATCATCACTAGGTGTGTTATTGTTATTAATTCAAGCTACCTTTCCTCCTGGAAGAGAACACAAGATTAGAGCAACGCAGCTTGTAATTACCAGGACGGGCACGGACGCAGCATTACTGGGAAGGGATGAGATGGGATGGGAGACAGTGTTACCGGGAAGGGATGAGACGGGATGGGAGAGCCCCAGGCTTGCTCTGCTGCAAGGGCGTGCTTGGAGAAGGAGAGAAAAACGGGGCTGTGCTGCATCTGCAGCGTTTCTGAACCAACGTTTGTGGAAATGCCACGATGAGGAGCCCAAACCCTCACTTTCCCCTCAGCAAGCATCCCCCAAGCACCCCCCTCAAGACCTCCCCCCTAGGAAAGACGTTCACATCGCATGTCGAAACTCCACAACAGCTCGAAGGGGATTCTGTGCAGAAGGTTTAACACTGAGCAAAAACTCTGAAGTGCAAAAAGAGCGAGGGGGTGTTGAGAGAGGAGCACTAATGAGCGTTGGAGCAGTTATTCCCAGGCTGACGCCACACAGCCGTGCAGCCAGCCGGGCACATGTTGCTAAGAGAGCACCAGCACCACCTTCGCCAAGCGCCTTCCCCTGCTGCCCTCGGCAAGCAGAACAAAGGAGCTGCTCGCCCCAGCGAAGCCTGTTCCCACAGCCCCAGCTCCCTCGCTGCTGGGCACGGCCACCCCTGTAACCTTTCTCCAGACCCCTGCATTACTTAAAAGTCATTCCCAGGGCTTCTCCACTGCTTTGGGTAGGACTCAAGTTACACAAAGTGCTGAGCTGCCTTCAGGAGAAGGATCTGTCCTTCATGCTCAGGCAGCGGGGAAGGGAAAGGAAAAAAAAAAAAAAAAAAAAGAGCAGATGATGTAGAGAAATGGGTGCGAAGAAATAGGAGAAAGGAAAGGACAAGTGGTGTTTGCATCTGCTGTCCTGCAAAGGAGACGGGTTCAGGATATTTCTAGCTGATGACAAAATAACTACAAGTGGAATAGTCATCACCAGGGGGTGTACTTGATGCACCGGCTGTGAGGATGGAAAAGCAAACAAGTGTAAAGGTAAGGCTGGAACACAGAAACAAGTGCGGGCTGCCTGCGGGCTGGGGGTGGCAGCGGGTGGGGGGGGGTGGGGGGGCAGAGCGCTGGGGGTGCTGGCTCAGCCCAGGCCACCTGCGGGTCCCCAGCTGCCCCCGCCCCAGGGAGATGACAAAGCAGTCACCCAAGCCTGCGAATAAATCTGCCATTCCTTATCAGTATTTTTTCCTTTCACTGTCATGAACGAAGTTGAAACAATACAGTCTCTTCACAGGCTCCCCAGCTGCAAGGTTTGTTTTTGTTTGGGTTTGGTTTTTTTTTTTTCTTTCTTCCTATTTTTTTGGCAGGATGATGAAAAATAAAGACCCCCGTCCTGTTTCCAGAATGCCAATGAATGAAGTTACAGGTTCATTTCACACCCTGCTAAAACAGTTCGGACGCTCCTTTCAAAAACACGCATCTGATCTCGAAGACTTGATACTTTTGACCTCTCTCTTGTACAGGAAACAACAGGCGAGAAGAATGGAAAGGGATGGAGCGGTGCTACCGCTGCGACACCGAGTTGTCATGCAAACTTCCAGCCCTTCCCCAGAATAAAATATCCCGGGG
>JAVJGI010000001.1:124778674-124789260 GCA_035590275.1 Ibycter americanus | reverse complement strand
CAGCGCCCCCCGCCCAGCGCGGTCCGGGCAGGACACGGCCGCGCCCCCGCGGAGGTCCCGGGGGGTCGGGGGGCTGCTCGCTCCCGTTTTCTTCTCGGGGGCGGAGGGCCCGTGGAGTGCGGAAAAACACTCGGAAGAGCCAAGTTTTGTCCCTTTTGGCCCTTATTTCAGCGCAGGGAAAGGCCGAGGGCGGGGGGACACCCCCTCACCAACCCCCCCTGACACGCACCAGGAGCAAACCCAGCACCCCACAGCGCGGCGGCTGGATTAGCACCCTTCCCTCCAACCCAGCTCGAACGTCCCTTCCAAAACACCACCTTTCATCCCTGGACTAAGATCTTTCAGAGCAAAGCTGGAAGCCAGGGAAGCGTTTGCCGGGCTGCAGCACGTAGGATCCATTCCTTTGGTTTATGGATCACCTGTGGCAGCTCGCTCAGCAGCTGAGTGGCCGTTGTTGCAATATGCAGAAATCACAATGATTTTTAAGAGCTTGTCCTCCCTACAGCAGGCATGGCCTGAGACAAAGAAAATAAGGATGAAATGTCTGGCTGGGAGCCTTGCAGGAGCAAAACTGGCCTTGTAAGCGCGCTCTGAAGTTTGCCAGCCTCCCGCTCTGATGGACAGTGCAGGGGTGGCAGGTTCGGAGGCTGCAACGCTCTGCCACTGCCCTCGCCCAGCCGAGACCCCCAGTGCGAACAGCTGGAATGCAGCAGGGAGCCCTGCCTGGTGTGCTGGAAAACTGGGAGTGAAGGTGACTGCTGGATGCAAGGGTGGCCGACCGCGGGAACCTTGAGAAATTGGCGTGGACACCTTGAATTGCACCCAGGGCTGCGACGGGGAGCCTCTGCGACACCCAGAACACGGGCGCTGGGGATGCTTCGGGGGCAAGGCAGCAATAATCAGCAGTCAGGTCTTCTGCCTGGAGCTGCTGAGGGACAGACAGTCCCAATGGGTCAGCCACTCTCCTCCGGGGAGCTTCCTTACAACATCCAGAACAGGCTTAAAATACGATTCCCTGCTTTCCACAGCACTGCCAGTGCCTGCAGTCACTCGTAGTTGCTTAAACTGTCCTCCTCCTCCTCCTTCTCATTTGTTCCGTAAGTTTACAACTCTTGACAGTAGCTGTCTTTAAATACTCGGTGAAAATGCTTTGCCCAAATGTTTTCGCATGGAGCATGGGCTTTAAGAACACACTCCTGGCATTGCTGCTGAACTATTTCCATCCACTGCCATCGCTGTCGCTTCCAGTATTTGCCGAGTTCCCTATACTCCGAATGAGGAAGCGCCGCATTGTTGCAGCAACGAATACAGTGGCCAAATGCAGCTGGTTTTAAAAGCCCGCGGTTCTATGTGAGCAGGATACACAAAACGTATATGATGGGGAGAGGGGAAGAAAAGGCAAGTGCTTGTGTACATTGAGCAATCTGGCACGTTGGGCAATCATACTGTTTATGAGTTATTCTTGGGTGATTCTGTTCATTTTTAAGTGAAAGAAAAGTGCTGTAACACAGTTCAGTTTCTTACGAATGACGAATCTGGAGAAAAAAAATCTGTAAGAGGGAATGACTGCAATTATTTTATTCATTCAGTAAGATGAAGATTATTAAATCCTCAGGATTTGAAAGCCGTAGGCACAAATGCTGCACAGTTTTGTACCTATATCAGAGGGAAAAAACATCCCTCATTCCTCTGAGCATATGTGTCCTATGAACAGCTGAAGTAGCAACAATTTGACTCACCTTGAAGAAGTATGTGCTCATCTATATGTAAGTGAAATAAAGTAGAGCTGTGATCTGCTACTGTTAAGAGATGCTGTGCTGAGAATACACCCGGTTTGCTGGGGGGTGGGTTCAGCAAATCTCTGCACAATGTCCACAAGATATTACAGCTTACAGCCTGACCTCGTAGACTCTTACTCAGCCTTTACTCATGCAAACCGACTGATAAAGACTACAGACCTGCTAGACCCACAGATCCCAGATCCGCCGATATGAGTAAGGCTTATTCACAGCGGTACAGACTTGCAGGTCAAGCCATTTAGCATTTCATCCTGAGGAAAGGTAGAGCATATACATCATGGCTATTTTACAGCTTTCTTAAAGTCGGCGCAGCTCTGCCCAGAAAGCTCTTCTTAGAATGAAATATCGATTCTAATCTATTATACAGATAGTGAGAACGGTAACAAAGCCGTCTCTCTGCTGCATGGACTTCAGCAAGAGAAGTACTTCCAAAGCCCCGAAACAGGGAAGTTGAAGTTACAAGAAAAGTTTCTAAAAAACCCTTTCCTGTTGCAACAAGCCAGGACAAAGAAGGGTGAGAGACAGCTGAAAACTTAACCCTCAAGAGTGAGTGAGGGTTTGTTTTCCTTCTCTCAATGAATGGTTTTCTAATTTGACGTCGTCTAGCTACAGGACTCTCTTACTGCCTCACTGCAGAGCCTCCGGACTGAAATATTAGAAGAGCTATGTGAAATGGTTGTAGTCTGAGGAGTTTTCAAGACAAGATCTGCTACCTGCAGAAGGAACGGTATTGAGGGGTAGGGGCGGCTCTGGGAAGGCAGGACATTCACTTTTCATACCAGTGTAGGAGGTGCAACAAAAGGAGCCAGCAAAGAAGCAGGATGCTTTTCTTAGACAACTTTCGGCCAGGCCACATCAGTGAAAGAAGGGACTTTTTCTCCCCACGTTTTCTGTTTCCCAGCATGGTTCTCGCCTTTGCCCATCACAGCCACCCTGCCCCTCAGTCTTGCAGGGATCTGCGGATGCCCTGTGGAAGCAAATGTGAGAGTGGTATTGCAGCATAGTCCTTGCCAGCTGGGACCAGAGGCTTTAGCCCTTGTCTTACTGCACGGGAGATGTTATTAAATTGCTTTTTTCTGTCTTGGCGGTGAAATGACCTAATTATCAGATTGCATTAGTCTTCATCTCTTAAAGTGGCCAAATCTGCTTTGGTTCTCAAGGATTTTATTGCCAGCTGAAAATAGCTTAATTGTATTGTACTTGCAAAGAAAACACGGTCTGGTAGAGTCAAAGCAGTCGGTTTCCACAAGATGAGAAGAAATGCCATAAATAACGCATTGGGCCTCTTTTTTTTTTTGGTCTCACCATTTCCATGCATGTAAACTGGCATAAGTTAGCCTTTCTTCTCTAACCGTTAAGTCAACTGGAAAAAATTCATCAGGAAAAGGTGGTTTCCCCATTCACAGTAAACCCCTGGGGTTTAGACATTAACTGGATCTTTATAGGTCTAATGCTGGGATCTCCAAGGAAAAATGAAGCCACAGTGGTAATAGAAGGAATGGGTAAATTCAATGAAAATTCCACAGAGAGACGGTTACATGTTTGATAAGACTTGAGAGAGCAAATAAATAGAGTTTGTACTTTGCAAGCAAATAGGATGTACAGATGTGCAGCCAGTGCCACAGTTATATTGGATAATAACGTGCTTGTTCATAGAAAGGGTGAAATACAACATCGGAAATCGAGTTGTTTTATGTATCTGAGAATAGTGGAACTCACGCACCATTCACTTTTTTTTTTCTCTTTCTTTCCCAGGTACTTCGTGTCCAAAATCTTTGCTTAAGATTTCAGGCTGTCAGATTTAGTCTTATTCTAATGTCAAATCACCAGCCACTGACTAAATTTTGGGGGAAAAAAGTATATACTTTCAGCCTTTGCTACTGCAGATGGTGGGTGTGGGAAGCCAGGTGAAGAAATCTGGAAATAATGAATTATAAACAGTAATCCATAGCTAACAGTCACTGTATGTAACTAACAATCCAACAGCAACCCAAGAAGTTCTGCCAAAGAAAACTTATTTCCAACAGCTATATTCCAACGTGGCTCGATTCTCAATAAATTTAGATGCCTAAATTAAAGGATCTTTAATTTCCAGCTAAACTTTCAATCCTAATAAAATACGATAAATGCCTGTTGCTAAAAAGCGAGCTCTCTCAGCTCACAACACACGCTTACTTCTGCAGGGTCAAAGGCCTTACAGTAATTAGGAAATGTTAATCTGTTATTTCATGCACACCTTGCACAGTCTTTGCTTTCTAGAAGCCTTGCTGTAGCAAGACAGTTGTGTTGCCAATTAGTGATCTATTTTCACTACGTAGGTTTGTGGATAATCTTTCAGAAATGCAATGAACTTGAGGGACATCAGGCCTGGTTTGTGACGTGGCCATATTCTGTATTTTTCCCTCCCAGCCATCGGTCCGCTGTGGCAATTCATCCTCCAAGGCAGCAGTGGGGAACGTATGTTCAGATTAATGAAAAGGACGTTCGCATAAGTGATAAAACCGACCAAGCAATTGCATATTAAGAAGGCTAATATTTTCCTATTAATCTCAAAGTTATCTAATGATCTGCCATAGTTCCCATTCTTTAGATATCCCAAGGGAAAGGGAGTTAATGGTTAATAAAACTTGCCAGGGTGGTGAGAACATGCTTATGGAGCTGACATAGGGAGCTTGACAATTCCTGGAAGGAAAAGGGTTAAGAGCCAGCAACTTACACATACAAGACTGTGTGACTACACTTTCATTCTCTTCCTTACAGCTTCAGTTGCTAGTGTTACTGGCCTGCCAGATTTTCTAAAATCAGGATAGGCTCACGCTCAGCTGAACAGAACAGGGTAAGGACATCTTTGTTTTTCTCTGACTTGCAAAGTTTTGTTTATGTAAATAATGTACGTAAACAGGAGGGCTCTCAAGGGCGTAGATATTCATAGGGTTTTTTTCAATTAGTACCCCTCTGTGGGCTGTTGCTAGCCCAGCTACCTACTTGCTCAGAAGCACACATGGTGCTCAGCCAACTTCCAAACTTCCATCTGCAGAGCCCACTGCTCAGAGCCCGTGGCTGGGTCCCTCCCTTGCGGGCAGGAATGAAACCACAACCTCCGTGCCTTGGGGGTTTTCAGAGTTTGATGAGCTGAGCCTTATAAATGGTTGTTGGCCAAGGTGTGAGGGTGGGGAGGGCTACGGGGGGTAACGAGGGGGTTCTGGTCTGCTGCTCTGCCCCTGCAGCATCTTGCTACCAACCTTCCTGGCACCACCATCCTGGTTAGGGGGAATTAAAAAAAAAAAAAGTAACCTACCTTCTGGTGTTCTGTGCAGGATGAAGAAGGGGGAATGATCACAGACTGGTGTTGCCTCTCATTTCACCATGACTGTAAGAGGAGGGATGAAGCAGAGACCTGCTTCGGCCTCTGTCACCGTGCGTGTGCCACCATAGGCGGAAATGTGGAAAATTTCCAATGGGAAAAGGAGTGGCAAGAAAGAATAAAAAGTCAGTTGCACTAGAAAGAGCTAGAAACCTTTTGCCTTTTCTAAGCAAAATTAATGCCAAGTACATGCCTTTTCTGCAACTCTCCTACTGACCTATTTGCATCACTCAACTTGGCTCACCAACATGATTCAAGTTGAGCAGTTTGACTTTCTCGGGTGACGTTTGGTAGTTCCTGAGGGAAAGATGATGTGAAATATGTGGGTACAGGATGAATCCTGCTTTCAACAGCAGAACACTATACCCAGAAGTGACTCAGAGAACCTCTGTTAAAACCCTGTGTGGTGTTCCTACACTGCAATATGCATCTTGCATTTCTGCTGATGGTCATTTATTATCTCGGTACTTTTTTACCTATCACTGTATCCACTCCAGTGAAAAATGCATTCATAAACTCAGAAACATCTGATTTGTGTTAACACCACACAAACTACTGCTCTCCTTACTTTCTTACACTTTTAATTTTAGTATATTAGCTTAGATGCAAATGTCCTCAGTGTTTTCTATCAGTTTGTACCAGAACCCAAGAATTTGCCTGGAGTCCATGGCCACAAGGTAAATGACAATATCAGAGTTTATTTTTTCTTCTGGAAAGCAAATAAACTTTGCTAAAAACAGACAGTTAGATCATTGGCCACTGTGGAAGGAAAAACACGGTAGAAACCAAGGGTAAGTTTCCTGAGCAGCCAGCACTGTGCCTATTTACATCAAACATGAACTTCCATCTTGATGGCAGTGGTGCAGACCCCTCCCTGACAGGAGACCGGTGACCGCACGTGTGTTTGTGCCGGCTGTTTCGAAGTACCCTCAACATGATTGAACGCAGCAATTCCTGTACCGGGGTCTGCAGGTACACCAAAGAGGGTCCTTGAGCTGATGGGGCTGGTGTCGAGCAATCCCACCTTGGCCGGGAGAGCGCCGAGAGCTTTCACAGCCAGCACAGCATCTCTTCTCTCCCGTGCCTGCACCTCCCCGGCCAGGCAGCCAAGCTGAGCCAGGAGAGCCTGGCCAGGAGACACGTCGCCCGGGCAATCAGAGGAGTAGATCGCTGGCACAAAGCGGCAGGTCAGCCCTGCTCGTAACTCCTGTGTGGCTGGGAAGGAGGTAGACAAATTAAATTAGCTGGCACCTTCCTAAATTTCCCTCAAAACTAAAATTGAACAGATGAGTAAAACCAGCCCAAGCTCAAGTTGTTGGTTAAACTTCCTGATATTGTTTTTAACTGATTATTTGGACCAGCCCTCCAAGGCCCACCCACTAAAACACCTCTGTCATTTGAAAAATCTGTCGTCAGAGAGGAAATAATCTTCAGCAACTAAATGCCACAGCTTCCTTTCGTCTGCTATCATGATCTTGTTCTGCTTATTTGCTTTTCTGATGCCATTTCTTGCCTCCAAGCTAAATTCTGCCTTTCATTTATGCAGATGCACAGGGGAAGAAAGATTCCCCGCCATCCCTTGGGCATCCTGCATTAAAATTTGGGCCAAACTGCATGTCCTGTGCTCTGTTTTGGCCTGATCAAGATGCACAGACAGAGCGAAAGGATGGCCACAGAAGAAGGCTCTCCCTTATTTTGCACTAGGAAATGTTGCACCTTAGAAGGCATGAGCCACGCTTTTCTTTGTAATCTCTCTAATACTTCAAAAGTTGGCTTTGATCCTCTGATATTATTTGAGCTAATGCCCAAACCTTATTAAGCAACCTTGTGACAGAGACTGGAGGGGAAAGGATTGTGCCGTTTCCCATCAACTATTAAAAAATCGGTATGGAAAGTCATAAAATGTCAAAGTTGCTGCAGGCCACAGTGCCCGTGAGACCTGGTGACAGCATGGTCCACCGGTGGCATCACAGGTCCCAGGACCCTGGTGGTGTCCCAGGGCTGTGCTTGCTCCTCAGGCACGACAACGGGTGCTGCAGAGAGCAGGTCGCCTGGGGGGGGGGCAGGGCTCGCTGCCCACCCCTTCCCAGCCTGCAGACTGGGCTGGCACCACGTAGGGTTTTCTGGAGTTTGTTGTTGGCATGAAGCGATTTGCAGAATTGTGAGCCGGTCCGTCGCTCACGAAGAAGACGGGCTGATCACAGGCAGCCCACAGTCCTGCTCGGAGGCCTCAGACCAGCAAACCTGTATTCAGAGCAGCACTTGGATACAGATTTCACTTTAATCTAAGCACACACTTAACCTGGGAGCCGAATGCCTGCTGAGGCCATCGGCAAGGGGCTCAGGCAGAGGGTGCATTCATCACCAGGTTCTGACTACCTTGATCTGACAAAGGCCAGGGATCACATGTAGAGGCAGCCAGTGGCAAAGAGTAAAGAGTGAGAGAGCAAGCGAGAGAGACAAAGGGATAAAGAGAATGAACAGCGGCTTGTCATGTCACTTGTTACAGCACTGGAAGGTGCTGGTGCTCTCTGACAGCAAAGGTGACATTAAAAAAACCCCTTTGCAGAACAGACCAGAGCAGAGCACAACGGGCTGGCTTTGTTCATCTTTCCCGATGGGGTGACTCCAGTGCTTAGGACCGAGTGCCAGCAGTGCCAGTCATTTCTGCGTTTTTTTGTTAAAAACCCCCCACAAAACAATCCTCCAAGTTTACAGAAGTTAGACATCACCAGCCAGCTCATGTTTCCTTGATCACCATCCATGATGCTGGTCACCAGAACCTCCAGGTGAAGCCAGGATGGGTGCACAAGTCAGGTAAGCATACTTGAAAGCACAAGTGAATGCTGCAGAGAGCTGTTTGCTTTGCATTATTCACACTCTTCAAGCTCTGGCAAATTGCTTTTCCTCTGACCGTACTTCACTGTAATTTTTTCAAGCTGAACTGGTTTGGATGGAATAAGTGTCTGTTCTGAATCTTCATTAGAAATGTCAATTGGCTTTGAATCTTTTTGGAAGGTCCAGAAAGAAATGAAGACTTTCAAGCATCTTTGTGCTTTTGGTGTCTGGAAGTGGCTTCTCTCACAGGAGAGAACAGAAAAGAAGCAGAGCTATTTGAGTAATTTAATCTGTATAAGGTAATTTACTACAAGGCAACACTTCAGTACTCAGTGCTTTTATTTTCCAGCACACAAGTATCCTTGACCTCGCTCTTCTCTAGCCTCAGTTGTGTTTCGGCTAACTCTTGTAAGAAGAAGCCTCCCTAAGGAGCAAATCTAGAAGTCAAAGCCATGACTTCCTTGCTCAAAAAAGGGCCCAGAAGACTGAATCAGCTGTATGTATCGCCTCCCTTTATATGGTTAGGCTGTTCCAGCGCTTTCATCATCTCAGGTAAAATTAGCACTACAGTAATTACCCTGGGCCAAATATACAGCTGGTGAAAGTGCACATATTTCAGAGGGATGAAACTTGAGATGGAATTGGCAGGCACCATCCCCTTTTATTAAGGCTAATGTAAGGAAAGGGATGGGAGCTGGTTGGGTCCCACATCCACACGTGCAGATATGTGCTCACATGCGACCCTTCCACTCTGCTGCAATTTTCCCTGCTGGAGCTTTACACCCAGCTTCCTGAGTATTGTTAATGCCAGCGTAAGGTTTTCCAGGTCACCCCTCCACATCTTCGGTACCATATCAAAGGAGGACTGTGGTTGTGGGGCTGCTGGACTATCAGCCGTAGGTTTGCTGGGGGGCGTTGGGAAAGGGCTGGTGGCTGGTGGTGCGTAAAGGTGCGCAGGGCTGACGTTTTGTGTGATTGTGAAGAACTGTAACTGATAGCTGGTACCTCTCCAAAAAGAAGGATCAAATAGGAGGAAAGAGAAGGAAGACCCAGTGAGGCAAAGAGTTACGGACCCTCTGACGGAGGGGTTGCCAACTCAGGAGGCACTCTGCTGTACCCTCTCAAGTGAAACCAGTGGCAACAGAAAGGTGGATTTTTGGCCTATGGAAAAAGTGATCACTGAAGAGAAGAGGTGTTAATCAGTATATACGGTGAGTAATTCCAAGAACTGCAATAAAGTACTTACCAAATTTTGTTTCCCGACTCACATCCTATCACAGGTCACTCTGGAAAGTGTTCCATTGAAATTGGTGGGGTCAGATGTACTTAACATGAGTAAGGCCCTTGACCTGGGCGGGCAAGGAAGGTTACCCCTTGCGTACACTCACCAGGTTCTTTTTTGATTTCCACTTGGAGATCGGAAAAGAGACCTACCCATTTACACCCAATTCCTACCTTTCATGCCCCGTTTAGGGCATGGCTATCACCACGAAGCATTTCTCTGTCAAGATTTGTGCTGGAGATGCCCGCTACAGACATTTCACCGAGCCAGCGTACGGACCAGTGGTACCGGGGAGGTGTTGGGACAGTCTCCTCTCCACTGTTCTTTTGTACCTCGGTCACATAAAGGCCATCAGCTCATTTTGGCACCTGGACCAAGCAGGAATCGTGCCAAATGAACATCAGACCAAAAATAGTCCCTTCCCTGTCAGGCAAGTCTGAGAGACACCCTGTGATCAAAGATGGGGAAACACGAGGAACAAACACAATGCCCAGTAGTCGCAGCGGACCAGCTGCCTGACAGTTGTGGAGCTTCCTACACACGCCGCTGGGAAGGAGAGCCTGAAGAGAGGATGTGAAGAAGGATGATGATATAGATGGTTCAGCAGATGTTTAATTGGAGCTACTCCCATGCGTGAGAGAACGCACGAAGCTGTTCAATGGAAAATGTGCATTCAGAAGTGGACATGGCACTGAATATGAGATAATTATTAAGGCATTTCTATTTTGGAGCCCTTCTGTGTGTAGTTTTACATAATAAACGTTAGCGTTGCCTTTCTACACGCACACATGTCCCCTGGCCCAAACAAACAAGCAGCTTTTTGCTTCTTGTCACTGATACCTCTTGAAGTAAGGATCTTTGGCCACAAATAGATCATTGCCCTATTTGAAAAGTTCCTAGTGGAGCGCGGCCAGTTCTGGCTGGCTATATATACCTAAGCTGGCAAATTGAGCAACCTCTCAGCTTTTGCTTCTATATATAAAGAGGAATGATATAGAATAAATCAGCTGGACGGAGCACATGTCAAATCAGGTTTTACACCAAAAATCGTTTTCTTTTCTGAGTTGGGTTCATCCTGCGGAGCCTGGGAAGGCAGCGGTGGGGCCTGACCGCTGCTGCCGGGTCCGCCTGGGCTGGGCAGGCGGCACCGGGCTTGGCTGGCAGGTTCCCCGGGGCTGCAGCGGCTGTTACAGGTGCCACTGGAGGGGGGCAGGAGCCCCTGGCTGGGGACAGCGCGCCGGGCCCCCCCGATCCTCACGGCTGCGCAACAGCGCGAAGCTGAGCCCCCGGCAGGCGGGGAGCG
>JAVJGI010000001.1:124765681-124778279 GCA_035590275.1 Ibycter americanus | reverse complement strand
CGGGGCTGGGGGCTGCGCGGCCGGGGACTGAGGGCCTGGGTGCGGGTCTGGGGGCTGAGGGGCTGGGGGCTGCGGGTCCGAGGGCTGTGGGGCCAGGGGCCACTGGGGTGGCAGGTAGGGCCTGGAAAATCCGAAGCTTCGCTGCTGTTTGGAGGTGGCTGGGAGCATCCCCGGCTGGGTTTGTGCTGGGCTCAGGGACGGGCAGGGTTTGGGGGATGCACCTGAGCCGGGAATTCTCGGGTGGTTCCGATAGTCCTGGGTAGTTTGTGTTGTGGAGCGTGGAGCAAACATCAACTGGCAGGTGGCACCTTCAAGAAATCCTCGCTTTCTGGGGAGCAACATGAGCTCGAACCGGAATTACCTAACTTCACACCGCTTTTGCCGGATGTTTTATCCGATTCCCCCATCATTTCCTCAGCCACAGGGACTGACCCCAAGAAAAGCTCCAAATCCCGGAATTAGCTCCTGTGTTGTGATTGTAAGCCCCATGAAAACACTGATTCACATTTTTCAGCCCAGATTGAAACTGTAGCTGCTCCTGGTTTCATCCCCATTTCATTTCTGTCGTGCTTCCCCTTGTCTGCTTGGAAGTGAATTTATTGTCGGATGCTTCCCTAAACGGGCCCCTCAGGCCCACCGCAGAGACACCAACTCTTTCTGTTTACAGGTTCCCAGCTCAAAACCAGCAAAGATTTAAGAGCTAAGAAAAGCTTACAGGCAATTTTTTTTTTTCTTCCCACACAAACACTTCTGATACCCTGAAAAGTACCTGTTATTTCCTGAAGGGAATGTCACTGCGTAACCATAATGCTGCAGGTCAGGAAGGCAGCTCGAGTCAGACCTCCTGCACAGTATGGAAGAAACAAGGGATAAACAAAATATGTCATGTCCCACATCTGAAAATCAACTTCACAGAAAATATGCACTAAATGATACATGATAATGGGGAAGGAAGTGCCAGCTGCCTTAATGAACGGTGGTAGGCAAAGCTGGAAAAATAAATTATATAATAATCTCTTATTATATTCCCTTTGACATAAACTAATCTTGACCCAGAACAATAGTGCTGCTTTCCAAGAGAAAATAACCAATAATAATCTATAATTATCAATAATAATCAATAATAAGCTATAATCACGATTCAGGAGTCCAATGCAAGTGGTTTGTGTTTTCTCTTTGTTGTTCAAATTTTGCTTCATCTGGTAAATTTTGTGGAAAAGACGGGAACAGGGTGAGTAACTTCCAGCTGAGGCAGAAGGAAATGCCGGTCGCTGCCTCTTGGTGGCTGGGAAGAAGCTGCTGAACTTCAGCCCAAGGTATCGGCTTTCTGAAGACCCAAGGAGTGTGTGTGATGCTCTGCAAGAGCAGGAGAGTACTTGTGTTTCACTTCAGCTCTCAACTCACTGAGCAGCCCAGAACACAGCCAGACACCTACTTTTGGGCTGGTGGGCACTTTCTTCCGTTTCATTAGGGATGAGTCAGGGGTAGGGTCTGTGTTTCTGCTGTGAGGATACACGTGTTACTACTTTTGTTGAGTTTCTGAGAGGCTTGCTTGCTTTTGCATTGCTCAGGTCTGCAATGGGGATGAATAAAAAAAAAAGCAACAAACACGCCCCCCCCCAAAAAAAAAATCCTAAATGGAAATGCTTGGAAAACATCCTCATCTAGAAAGAGCAGATGGGTAAGGAAGAGTCTCCCTCCTACTTACCCAAAGCTGCCATACACCAGTGTGCTGCAAGTCTTTCCTAGGTCCTCTCCTAGGCAAGGAGGATGTAAGAACTAGCTCTCCCAAGAGCGCAGTCAGGCATCACATAAATGATAGTTATGGAAGGAGTCTGCACATTTTGTGTGGCTGCATATGCCTTCCACACCTCTGTCCATCCCTGCCTTATCCACCTGGTGCTCTCAAAGATCCTTCAGTGGGTGAGGAGGTGGCAGGTGAAGTGTGCAAGCTCTGGGTGCGACTGGAACACAGACGCATGTGCGTGTATGTCTGTGTTTGGCTTGTTCCTCCAAACAAACCGAGTCCATGCTAAGAAGCTTCCACAGAATGTATCTATAACTTTTTGGGTTTGCTTATGATTTGGCATCTTTTAAAGTCCAAAGACGACTCTGCCTCTTATAAATCTTTCCATGACCTCTTAGCACATAAGATATGGAAGCTTAAAACTGTGGCTGAAGGGAAGAAAAGTAAAACGTGCTCTCACAAGGTGTGTGGTAGAGGCATGTTCTTTATTTCTGTGTCTGTATTCATAAAAATGCAATGCATGCTTTACTATACATTATTATACATAGGTTTTGTACTGTGATAAATGAAATAAAAATATCAAACAGAGAAAACCAGAAAAAGCCAGATGGGTTGAGACCAGGGGTTCAACCAGTATCCTGTCTCCAGCACTGGCTGGTATCAGATGCTGTAGATAAAAGTAGAAGAAACTGTATAGTAGCCTGTTACGAATTAACATGCCCAGGAGAGAAGTTTCTTCCTGACCCTCATCAGTTAGTGGTTGACTTATATGCCAATGCATACATTACTATACATGCTCACATATTTATATGTATCTGTACCAAGAAGCATGTGACAAAATGCTAAATCAGACTCCCGGTACTTTCACTTACAGGAAAGTCATTCCAAGGAAAGAATTTTTTTCACCGCAAGAGGCTCACACAGTACATAACTGGGAGAGGGAAAGGCAGCTGAGATCCACAGCTCAACAGGGGAAACTACTTTTACAAACAGCACCTGAAATATGCACCCTTTGAAGTTATTTTGGGGATTCTGATTACGTATCTCAGTAGTAGCTCATCTCTCCGAGTAGCTTTACCTATGTGATTAAGCAAATACTCACACGTGTGTAAGTACTTGTAAAGTGACCAGTTAAGCAGATTTCAGGTTAGACATTCCCTTTTTCTAAAAATCACAGGATCACAGAAAAACAGGGTTGGAAAGCTCAATGGTTGACCATTCTGTATCACTCCTGACAGCTGTTTTCTCCAACAGGCTCCCCAGAGCCATCAGCACACCCCACAGACCTGTCAGGGCTTTGCTGCCTTTATGGCATCCTAACCAACTTCAAACTCTTTGGCTTCAGTTTAAGCCCATGTTTTCCTGTCCTACCCACCAGATACAGGCAACAGATTGTCCCTCTCTCCTGAATTGCAATTTTTGTGTTTGAAAACTGTTTCTTTGCTTCCTAAACCCTTTTTGGACTGAAACACCTTATTTCCCTACTTCCTCACTGACACGTTTTCTAGATCTCCGGATTCTCTTCAAATTGTTCCATGGCTTTCCCAAAGTGCAGTGCCCAACATAGAATAAAGTAACCCTGCCAAGAGCTTTCAAAGACAGAGGAGAGCGGAAGGATTACTTCACATGTCTTGAAGGTTATGTTCTATTTTATACAATCCGGATGGTGTTTTTTCCGACACCACATAAGTACTGAGACCCTTACACATTTTCTTACATTCCTTTCCATTTTTTTGGACTGTTTCCCCAATGCCTGCCAGTGCTCAAATCCAGGATACAGTACGATGTTTTCTACTGCAGTTATAGATGGATGCTGCTGATGATTCAGCATATAAAATAGGCTAATTAATGAGCTTTGGAAGAACCACCTCCCCGTAGGCTTGCTGATATGCTTGGTGTTACCTAAAGGGATCACAAATATCCAAAGACAAGTGCTAGCAAAAGAGAAATGCAAGATACATTAAAATAACACAGCAATACTACTATATGTAGCAAATCTCAGGGAAAAGATTCAGCATGCTATTTTTCTTCCTTAAATGTGATGAGCTCATAAAAACTTTCAATTAGTCAGAATGATGTGGATGACTCGTCAGACCTAATTTTAGCAGCCTAAAGTTAGCCAGCATTTCCACAACAGTCATCTCATCTCCTTCAACAATAAATGGAGAGGGATGAACATTTCCAGGATAAACACATCCTATTGCCTTCAGCTCCCTAAAAAGCCAGAGTAAGATGGGATGAACTCCCCTGTGAAGACAGAAGAAGAGTTCCAGTAACCACAGAAAGCCTCAACAAGTAGACAAACGCTTAATCTCTTGATGGCTGAGGTTAGGTGAGATAAATCCCATTTTAAGTAACCACAAATACAGAGAGAATTATTTTTGCATTAGCATGATAATTAAATACAATGCAAATTAACTGTAATCATCAGGGGGAAAAAAGCATGATGAGATACTGCTTATTGAATAATTGCAGAGATGTGCAGAGCATGGAATGTCCATGTCACAGAGAACTTCAAAACATTAACATTTCCCTTTTTGCAAACTGATCTGACAGCTGAGTATGTCGAATTTCTCTGTGAAGGATCATTTTTACGCAGTCATTTCAGATGAACAAATGTATTTCATTTCGACAAAATCACACTGTTTGGTCTCCAGATTGATCTTTGTCTTTTTAAAGAAGCATAATATACTAAAAAGAAAAACAAGGGTGACATTCTGAAATGAAAGACGTCTTGATTTAAAAAGTTGCACAGCTCACTCTCAAAGCAGGATCTTCTCTCTGAGGCTCAGTCTGATTTTGCTGATTTCAATATTTCAAACGTGAGGTCTCGTTTTGATTTCTGCACAGTGCAAATGAGCCAGTTTGGCCAGCCCTCCCAGCCGTCAGAGCCACAGAACAAAACCTTCATGCAGCCCCAAGCCAGCTGACATACCGCATACCTCAGGCTGCTGAGGGAGTGGCACTTCTGGGAATGGCTCATGACTAGGAAATGAGAAAAGCTCTCCAGGATCCCACTGTGGATCCCACAGCACTAGGCAGGGTGTAAGCAGGTGTCCAAAGCTACCCAGTAATAGTGGGTTCAGTTATTCTTGCCAGTTCACTCCCTCCTGCAAAGAACAGCCCTGTAGATTCCCCAGTGTAACCCTGGGATGAGTGCTTCATCTGAACTGCTGGAGAGGTGCAAGGAGAGAGTAATCGTTTGTTGTGATGGCTGGGGAGTTTCAGAGCCTCCTGCGGAGACTGGGAACTGGCTTTCCAAATAAATTAGGCAGCTTTGAAAAATCTGACCTAGAGGGCACACAACATTGTTTTTGTTCCCTGCCTAGATCATTATCTATCTCTGGGTATGTCCAACATTGGTCCCTGCAGGGTAATAAAGTTTACAAGAAGTTTGCTCAAGTACAGTAGCTGTCTAGTCAACCCAAATGTAAGCTGTTTTCTTGTGCCAACGCTAATCTGTTACTGATACCCACGCTAACCAGTATGAAGCTCCTTCTAGCAGCTCAGCAATGTATTACAATGTGGGCATGCTGTCAGCGAGGTTTATAATATAAATACTTGTGCATATGAGTTCATTGTTTATATTCTAAAAGCTATGATGGGACAATTTGTTGGAAGTGATTTTAATGGCAGCAAAAAGCTAGATTTGGGACTCCATTGACAGCCTACTTAGGGTCACAGCTGCTTTCTGATAAGAAACTTCTCCAGAAGGCTGACTGATAGTTGTCACTGGGTCTTCTGGATCTTCACAACTGGTAATGAGGGCAACAGCACTAAATGACTTTTGGTTAGTACTAAAAGACTTGATCTCCAGTGCTGACGTCTCTGCTTCTTTTTCCCGTGTCTTCTCGCTTCGGTTCCATTCTTGCTCCTTCCGATCCAGTTGCATGGCACTGCAGTGAGGAGCATAAACTTCTGTGGTTTCTTCAAACTGTAAGCAATCCACCTTATAGTATTTTTTCTTTACATGTAAGACATCATTAAACCTATGGCCCCACAGAATCTCTCTGGGGACATATGAACTTCTTGACTGGTGTGATGTTCCTGTTGAGTCACCCGTGTAGACAAATGTGACCAAGATTTCAAAGTTGTCCTTGGCCAGAGCTTTCCGGTCTAGACCATACAAGGGGCTCTCGCTATCAATTTCATGTACGACTGTCACTGGTGTAACAAGTATGATCTGGTCATTTAGCAACTTCAAGTCCTTGTATTCCATCGTCATTCTGCCCTCCTTGTCTTCCTTGTAGCGCAGAAGCTGAGCTCGTACAGAGCCCTCAACCATGTGATTTGGTCGGAAATCACCAATGCGCCACATGAGGCAAAACTTATCATCCCTTAAGCCAACTACAGCATAGTAGCTGAACCGAATGGTTTGCGCTCTCTTTCGAGCTGTGGCCATTTTAGCCAAGGCTGCTCCGATGATGAAGGTGTCAATAATGCAGCTTAACACTGACTGTAGGATAACCATGAGGATTGCAACGGAGCACTCTTCTGTAACACAGCGGTAACCATAACCGATGGTCGTTTGGGTCTCAAGGGAGAACAGGAATGCTCCTGTGAAGCTATGGACATTTGCAACACAGGGGGTTATTTCTTCATCATTGAATAAATCTCCGTGTTGGATTGCTATCAGCCAGAAGACTAGTCCGAAGAACAACCATGAAAGGACATATGACAATGAGAATATCACAAACATATGGCGCCACTTTATGTCCACCAGTGTGGTAAATATGTCCACTACGTAGCTCTCCCATTCCCCAAAGATGTGTTTGAAGTACACATTGCAGCTGCCATCCTTGTGGAGAAATCTCTTCTGCAATCTTTTCATGCCCATTTCAGGGCTTTCTTGACAAGTGCGTTGGTAACTGATCTTATTTCCCTGTATGTTAACGGGCCTATAGCAACCGCTCTGTTCAGTCATCTTTCTCATATCTGCCTCGTGGCATCAGTTTACAGTACACACTTGTGGTCCCAGGGGCTATTTGTTTTCTTTGCTCATTGGAAATCTATGAAATAAAAGAAAAAGTTTATTTTTGTTTTAATGTCCTATGCCAGAACTGTGTAACACCAAATCTAAATATATTCACTCTCTGGCCATCATGAGCAATTTTCTGAAGACTACAGACTCTGGCATACATTAAAAAACATAGCACAAAAACTTAGGCCTGGAAACATGAGGCAGCTAGAAATTCAGCTAGTTAGAAATGTCCATATCAATCCTAAAATTTGGTATGTAGATAAAACTAGAAATCAAACCACTTTGTGGTGATCCCACTGTGAATATCTCTTCTAATGTTCTGGTGAAGTGACGTTCACATCAGGATGGGCTGTCATGAACAGTCACAGGAATAGCATGAACCCCCTTAAAGGCAGGCAAATATTTGAGGTAGTTAATATTTGTTGCATGGTTGTTTGTTTTCCTCCATTAGAAGAAATGCATAGGAAAACACCGTCATTTAGACATAAGACTTCTGTAGCACGGGCAGGCAAGTGAAGTGCTAATGTGTTTTAACCAGAAAATGTATCAAATGCACAATCGTTCATCATTATTTGTAGCCATTATTTGACCAGAAAAGGCTGGTCATGGAATTGAACTTTACTAGGCTAGTGCTACAGAGACATATTTGTTCAATTTGTAGAAAAGTATTTACATTTCAAATGAAAAAGAAACCTCTCTGAGGTCCTGGGAAGCCTCTCAAATCATTCCTTAAAAGAAAACAAAACAAACAAAAAAAAATTCCGGCTGCCAAAAAGTATTTAAAAATTTATTAATGAGTTTGAAACAAACATGCAGTATGTTAATAAAATTTGTGGATGACACAAATTTAGGAAGTGATGTGAATTAGCAGATTCCTCTGTCAGATCAGAGAAAAAAACCTGATGTCTTTGCAGATTGCAACCGTATGAACTTCAGCAGTACGAAGTGCTAGGCTATACGTTTAGTGACTAATAACAAGAACTTATGTTGGAAACTGAGAACTCATCAACTAGAATCCAATAAAAAAGGAAAGACTTAGCTGAAGTAATCAGTTACAGGAGGCTGATGAATCACTTGTAGGATATAGCACTGAAAAAGGCAAATGCCTTTTCCTGCAGGTCTCCAGCTCATTCTGCCATATCCCAACTGCTAACACACAAAACACTGACAAGTCAGAAGCGATAGGGTACGCAGCTAGAGCAGCTCATGATTTTCACCATATATCATGCTTCTACCTGATATTTCTGAAGGAAAAAAAGCTAATATTTTTGAGGAAAAACTGTCATTATTCCAAAAATTTTAAGTTTTCAATGGAAAAATGACAAGTCTTTTTTCCCATTTTTAAGCTGGGTTCAGCTGACAAAAGTTCAGAGGTAGGTTTACAATGAAGCCAACATATTAATGGAAAATGAATTTTAAAAAAAAACTTTCCTAGTGGTAGTCTTTTTCCTCAGCTCTTCATTCACTTTGCCTGAGTATAAATGACTGCACACACTTCAAGGCAGGAGAGATTCAGGCCCATAGAGTGTAATATATATTGGATGGACTAGATTAACAGACCGAGAACTCTTCTCTCATCCAAGGAACAATGACAAGCATGCATAGACACTAATCCAAAAACACTTAAAAGCCAAACATAGTTTCCATTTCTTTTTTCTTGTCTTTTTTTTTTTTTTTCCAGTACAGAAATGAATGTGACATATGGTGTCGTAGCCTCAGAATGTGGCCTTCATTAAAAAACACAACATTAATGTTTCCAAAAATACTTCTTGGAATACAGTCTTTGGAAACATTCATATGACTTGCTTTACTCATAGCTTTAAACAAACAGTGTAGCCTAGTCTATTGAAGACTCTTGACCTAACATTTTATAAGTCATATTTAACAACAAACAAAAACTGGAAACTGTTGAGTTATTTTTTTAAGAACCTCATAATGTGAGGTGTGAAAATGAAGCAAATTGTAATCAGGAGCCAATATAATCTTAGATAAAAAACATACTTAGGCTTGTACTGTTTTTCTTATTGACTGATTCAAACTAGAGTTCCTTGAAAATACTCACAAACGTCCTGGGACCCTAAAAAGGGCTGAACAGTTCATGAATCAGACTACTGAGCTGATTCCACTCTCTGCTGTTGCCATCAGCAAATCATCATATTTCAAAAATGGTGTTTTGCTGGCAACATCTTTAGATTTTGTTGGTGCTGGCAAGACTCATGGACTGTTGACTCTCACACATGCAGCGATGTGGCTAACTCCACTCTGAGTTTACAGTAGTCTGTCACACACAGGAGACAACTCTCATTGTGAGGCATCTTGCATTAGGAACTCTGACTCTACTTAGGGTCTCTCCTACTACTATTATGTAGGCTGTTGTAACACATATATGCTCATGGATGTCTGGAATGGGTTTTTGACTGGTATAAACGAAGTCATGTAGTAAGACATTAGACTGGATTTAGCAAAACAATCAAAAATATGTCTGTAATAAGAAAGGGAATGTGATGTAGAGCTTCCTAAACCAGAACCAAACAATCTAGAATTGAAGCTGGATGGAGTAAAAAAGAATCAGTGCAGAGCAACATTAACAGACGTATATTGCTCTCAGAATCTGTGTTAATCTTTCTCCATCGTGTTGAAAATTGGATTGCTCAGAGCCATTTGGCATTGCACAGTGGAGACGTGCCCCAGATGACCTAAAATCCCAAATGTGCCTGAAAGTCTTAGGAAATAGCCTCCTCAGCCACTCAAAAACATCTAAAAATGTTGCCCAGTGTTTTGGGTGTGCTTAAAGGTAAGCCAAATCGAAACTTTTCCAGGCTACCTCTTAAAGTCTCTCAAGTGCAATAATAATCATGCATCGTAATTAATAACTTTTTTACATTGTCTGATGTTTATCATTTAAGTCTAAAAATACATCCTTCTATGTTTCTGAATTATGTAAGTCTGTATTATGATCTGTACTTCATTCATGGGGACACTTTTAAAGAGGCACGTGATTTTCCTATTCCAAACGAGAGGCAGTGAGGCTGTGAAGCCAGATGTTCATCACTTACTTTACTGAGACATGCTGACTTTTGCAAAACAGTCTGAAGACTATTATTATTACCAAATTTTAAAGGAGAGAAGACCACAGACTCACAACCAGACTTACGAACTTAAATCTTAACGCCATTTCAAAAATCTGATTTTTCAAAATGGAAGTATTTTACACATCCCTAAGAAAGCCATACGAATTACATTAAAGGTCTTACTACCTGGTAAAGATTAACAAAGGGGGTGGGGGAGGATTTAAAAACATTCTCTGCTTACTAAAGCTCATGGATCGGTTGCTGCAAATGATTCTCAGATGTTGTCAGGAAGCGTTTTCACCTTCCTCTAACACTAACACACAAACCCTCACCCTTCTTTGTCTTCCTTTTACTTTCCTTGGTTGGGGGTTTTTTCCCCCCTTTATTTCTGGGGATGTTGGTACACATCATGAATCTCTTTTGCATACTGTTCTGTTGTTCAGAAGAGGAAGTGTGCTGAAATTTGCAGTACCTTTGCTAACCATTTTTATAAACTTATATTGCTCCCAAATAAAAACTTATCAGAGATAAAAATGGAACAGTGAAGCTATGCAGGATAGCCAGAAGAAAGAAACAGAGAAATCTCAAAGATTTCTTTAGGATAAATGGTAGAAAGGGTTCAGAAGTACTTCTAAAGCGTATACGTATCAGACTCAGTTCAGAAAATCAACATATATTCTTAACTATTTAAGCCAAGGTTAGGTTCTTACTGTGTTGGATACTGGAACATGCTCAGGGAGGTACAGAACTGCTCTAGAGACCTGTGTTTATGGGGTCTGCATATTGACGCCCCCAAACTGGTATCTTTGAAAATGTCACCCCAATTAGATATGGGAGAAAAGTAGGTAAATTCCTATATTTCAAAGGTCATAAAGCAGTGCAGTGGCAGAAACAGCAACAAACTCAACACCTATTTATGGCCAGTGAAGAGCTAACACAAAGCAAACACTGGCAGAAGCAAGCCTTTTTATCATATTCATAATTTTCCTCTAGTTCCTCTTGAAAAAAGCATCTGTACCAAAAGAACTTGAACTCTGGATTTTCATCAGCTCATTCAGAACAACAGTAACTTAAAAGCCTTAAGCATCGAGTTTAGCCTTTTAAAGACTTCCACTAAATGTAGTTGTCAATTTAATCTTGACATTTTAAGTTTAGAGATCAGTGTTTTATGAGGATAATCCCTATATTGCACCTTAACCTAATACCTAACAAGTTGTTGCTACACCTCTTTTATGACTATATTTTCCCATTATGTAAACAAGTAGGGCTGAATTTTTTTTTCAGTGACAACTTCAGTCAACAGCCTGTTTGTAAAACATTAAGCAAAACAATGTGAAGATCTGGGTTCCAGAATAATTCTGTTCTGAGATTGAATCAAAAAGAAAACAACTCAAAACCTCCAAATGAAATGGTGTACTCTAACCCCACACGCATGGAAATGGATCTCTCTCTCTAGCATCGGTTTAGCAATCACCTCAGTTTCCTGCTGCATTTTGGAAATGGTCTGAAAGGTTTCCAGTTTTAGTCATTGTTGTGTAACCCTGAAAGACTTGCAGCTCAGAGACCAGAAATGTGACAAGTAGAAACCTTTTGAGCTGCTTTGGAATTGACTCAAATATTTGCTCCTTAAAAAAACCAACAAACCACCACCCACAAAATCTAAACGAATCTATTACAGGACAGCATTAGGATTCTTCCTTCACTCTTCTTTGCAAAGGGACATAACTGCTCCTGATACTTACAGCCAGTTTTCCTGCTTCTGATAGGTGATCCCCAGAGCAGGGCTGGCACACATCCTGATTCACCTTTTGTATATCTCATATCATGCACACCCCATGGCTGTGCACAGAGGTGTTTACTGGCAGCCTCCAGCAGGTACGCTTCAGGACACCTGCGACTGTGCTTGTAACTACTGCCTGCTTGGCTTGTAAGTCTGATTACTCTCAGCCCACAAGACAGACTTATCTTCACGGTGCAAAAGATTTCACTTGTCTCCTCTGGCAGAACTAAAAAGCACAATGATGTTCACAGTTTCAGAAAGTGTCTGATATTCCTCGTATCTAAAAGGTCGGGTCTGAGATACTGATAAGCACGGCTTTATGTTACAAGTGGGGGTTTTTTATATTTGATGTTCCTCATCTCAGATCAGATCCCCACAAATGACTAAAGGGCACCTTTACAAGGTGAGGGGGAATAGAAGATCCCCTAAACTGAATGCAGAGTTGGAGCTCTAGGGAGCAAGGATGTAGGAGAGGGGTTCCCACGACAAAACATGACCCAGAGCGCTTTCAGATCAGTACATGCTTTTGTGCTGACTTTACCAGAGTGAAGCACAGCCCAGCGGGAGCTTCAATCACAGAACTTTCCTACATCCATAATAACGCCTTTGAAGCCTCCGGAGCAAAGCTTTTAAATGGCTCAACCCGCCCTTTAAAATAAAAGTTTTGTTGTTCACATCAGCTTAGATGACGGAGTGTGGTGGAGGTTGGTAGGGCTGCAGTTCACCAACCAGCAACGTGACTGGCAGACTGTAACACACAGCTCTGCAAGCATCACCTTGCAAGTAAGACCTTTCCTCTTGGTAATTTTATGTATACAGGTCTTTCAACAGCAGAAGAGAAGATTGCAGATACAGAAATAAAAGGAAACTTTGAATAGGTGAAGGTCAGAGCTAGAGAAAAACGGTATTTCTTAGACTTCTTATTCAATGCCTCTGTACAGAGACAAGACCTAAAGTATCAATATATAAGTGTTTGTTTATTAAACATTTTAAAAAGTATCAATATATAAGTGTCTGTT
>JAVJGI010000001.1:124746988-124765581 GCA_035590275.1 Ibycter americanus | reverse complement strand
TATTAAACATTTTAAAAAGTATCAGTATAGAAGTGTTTGTTTATTAAACATGTTTAAAAGTATCAATATAGAAGTGTCTGTTTATTAAACATTTTAAAAAGTATCAGTATAGAAGTGTTTGTTTATTAAACATGTTTAAAAGTATCAATATAGAAGTGTTTGTTTATTAAACATGTTTAAAAGTATCAATATAGAAGTGTCTGTTTATTAAACATGTTTAAAAGTATCAATATAGAAGTGTCTGTTTATTAAATATTTGAAAAAGTATCAATATAGACGTGTTTGTTTATTAAACATTTTTAAAAGTATCAATATAGATGTGTTTGTTTATTAAACATTTTAAAAGGTAGACGTAAACAGCACAGAGCAGACAACCTCTGCACAGGTTTTCAAGTCATGCAATAGTACTGTAATCTACACTGGAACAACTCACAGTAACAGAGATACTGACATTTAATTCACCTAAATGAAACCACATCTCATTAAAACACCAGCCCCCCCCCCAAAAAAAAAAAAAAAAAAAAAAAAAAAAGGAAAGAAGTTTAGCCCTTTAAGGTTGAGAAGACAGACTTTGAAAGTTGCTCCTTGATCAAGGCTGGTTGCCTGTTTCAGAGCCACAGGACAGGTTAAAAATGAACCAGCCCCCTGCTTCCCACTCCAAGCAATTCCCAAAATCTGTAGAAAGCTGAAAATGTCTATTTTAATTTATTTGCACTGTATGCACTGCATGGTTTTAGCCAGGAACAAGCAGTGGAAACACTGAAATACCATGAGAAATGGAAAGTGCTGGCAACTTGAAAGTCTTGATTTCGGGCCTCGCTGCCATTCTTTGTCTCAGACGATTTGGCACGGGGAAACCTAAAACTGTTGACTCTCAGGACTCTCTTCCTCCTTTTAACCCTCAGCTCTCAGCAGCTCCTGTACTAAGGCGACCAGACACAGCATGCACTCGCCAGCACAACACCACGTCACCCCCTGCTACTGCAGCTGTGGGTGGGTGCGCATGGCACCCAGGCTGGGCGCAGCCCCAGTGTGCCCACAGCAGTGCTGGGGCTGAGCTGGGACAGCCCAGGGCTGCCCTGATGAGCCAAGACCACAACCACAACAGGGCAACCGAGTGAATGGGAGCACCTGAGCACCCAACCCTCCAAGGTGACCCTGCTGTTCGTCTAGCACAGCCCACACCTGCAGTGGGGCAGCTGGATCCACACAGATCCCCTGTTATCTCCTCCTGCCTGAAAATTCCTCTTTCTGGGTCTCTTCCCAGCAGCTACGAGACGTTTGCATTTTGGTATTGGATAGGACCAGAGAGCCTCTATTTCTGGTCAGCCCCCTGTAGTCTTACTTCTTAAAACTGGTATAGCTGGTACACATCCTAGAAAATCTAACAGACATGCAGACATGGAAAAGCTGAAAAGATATATTTTATATCCAGTCTTCTTTCTCCAGAAACCAGTAGCCAACCTATTCTTTACTGCAGCAGGCAGAATCCCCTGGGCTTTAATGCAAGTTAGCTGTGAGGCAATCGAATACAAGAGTTAGCGTTAATTATAATTTCCTCCTCCCCTGACACACTCACATCTGCGCTGATGCACAGTGAAGGTTAATTTCAATAGTTCTGCAGATGTGTGCAGTGGGATTTCTCCACGCATTGAGCCTTATGGATTACATTCAGCCTGCAGAGGCACAGAAAAATTCTTCGAGGAACTTTTCCACCAGATATTGCTGGCACGGAACAGTAGAACAGTTTGTTGCAGCTCTTAATAGACATGATGTAATATAATAATGTATTCAACAATAGGTAAGTGGCAGGTCATGAACAATGACAGAATCAGATTAGATAATGCTGACCACTTTCATTTAACGGAGCCAACACCCTCGGCTCTGTTATTTGCCGCAGTTCAGTGCTGTTATATCTCTTAAAACATAACAAGTTATTAACAAAGTAGGATTTTGGGGGCGGGCAAGAGCTGAGATTCTGAAAGGGTTCTTCCAGTCTCAGGGACCATTTCCTTTACGTCACATTGTGCAACCCTGCTTCCTGAGGCAGAAAGCATACTCCTTTTTTTTTCCTGTTTTCTGGAGTACATTGTAAACCAAATATCCAGGGAAGGGCAGTGTGACATAAGAACGCGAAGTCACTGTCTTTCTGGTTGTGTTCTTTATTTAGGTATGTCTGCAGAATAAGAAAGGTACAGATACAGGGCTGTACTTCTTGTGGCACTACAGTTAGCTCCTGCAGTTCTATGTACTTTGGTGCTCCCTGGTCCTGCAGCTCTCTGTGTCTGCAGGCATAGGAAAAACAATTGAGAGAAGAAAAGCTTTAACCAAAGGGTTATGTGAAGATCAGAGAACCCCTTACGTTGCCTGTGCAAGTTTTAATCCTACCAATTCCAACGGCTGCAGCTTTGACAATGCAAAGCCTTGTGTTGGTGTCAATGGAGTTTGGATCAGATGCCTTGCTATTGTGTTTCATACAAGGAACAGAATAGAATAAAACAGAATCCCAAGTTAACAGCATGAGTGAGCTCTGTTCAACAGATGAGAGAAGTAAAAAGTAAGGAGGAAGCCTGAGGATCTCTGATATTTTTTTTCCCCACCCCTAAGATGTAGCTTGACACCAGTTATTAATTTCTAAGGGCTATCCAGGGCAGACAGGAACACTTGCAAGTTTCTACTGATCTCAGCTTTGGGCTACTGACCTCAGCACGAATTCCACTATAATACTCCGAAGCTGTATCATCCCACCTACTAAAATATCCCAAATGCCAATTAAACCACCAAAGCAGTTACATTTTCAAAACTCAAGTAGGGTCTAACAGTGAAAACACAATTCTGCATTACTCCTTTGAGGAAATGGAAGTGAGAAGAAAAACAAATCTAAATAAAACATGTAAATAAAATGAATCGCATCCACTATGACCTACTTCTTTTTAGGAAATACCACAAAAAATCCTGCTGTCTCAGCTTTCTAGATTGATTCCCAAATCAAAGAGGTTGAGGTAAGTATTAGCTAAGGATCAAGTCAAACAATGTGTCAGTGCTTTTTATTTAGGAAAAGCACCAGAAAATTCTGTGGTTGACATCAGCACATGCAGGCAGATAAATCAGGCAAATACTACGCTTCAAGAAGTTAATTTATCAATCATTACTAGGGTCAAGCATCACTATTTGCTTTTCTGAGCAGCTTTGTATGATTCTCCTTTCATTTGTGAATATAGATACAGCAGAAGTCCCGCTCTGATATACCTAAACGTGTTCTTCTCTCTAGTCTGGTGGAGGATATCATGTAGCTCCTATGGCTGGAGCTGCTCAGCCAAGGCCCATAGTCCTGCACAGCCTCCCGTGTTTCAGGTTCTTCATCCAAACCAAAATATGCTTCCACATTTGTCAGGCCATATATGTCACTACTTTTTAAAAGCCTGTGAAATATATTAAATGGTTTTAGAGATCAGACCTGATCCAAATCCTACTGAAGTCAGCAAAGGGGTTGTCTTTGGTTTCTTGTTTTGGATCAGCTCTAGCTGCTGGGTTTCTTAGTATCACCACAGGCAGCATCCATCCGTGCTCTTCAGAATTGGCTTGGCTTGCTGGAATTACAGCAATACTTTCTAAGGAACAAGGGATTTTTTAAACCTTCTTGGGTTTTTTTTTGGTTCGTAGACTTTGGCAGAATGTTGGCTTCCCATACTGTTACATAACTCCACTGAGGTCTATCGGAAATTTGGGAATAGGATGCTTCTTTCAGACATGACTTCTGAATTCAAAAGGTTGTTGAGTGAAGATAGCTTTTATTCTTGCTGTGCTCTCGTTTTCCACACCGTGCATGTGACGTTCATTGTAACAGGCACTGAAAATGGCTTTCACAATCCACCTCACACAGTCTAAAAAGATATCTCGTTTTATTCTTTACTTGATTTCTGTTGACTACTGCTAATATTTTTAAAGTAATTTCCTAAATATTTTTTTCTTTATTTTTGTACCCATGTTTCAACCACTATATATAAAACCTGCCCTTGCCAAACTGATTAGTCAGTAAATCACAATGACTTCTTCCATGGACTTCCCAAGGAATGGACACTTCAGTCGCAGGGAATCAGTTTCTTCAGCTCATGAAGGGCTTGAGAGGAATCTCAGGCCAGGCATGTGGGATGAGGACAATCTAAAAGCTAAGGCACTGAGTTTAAATCTAAGAAAAATATTCATGCATATGTTTACCTATAAGCGCACAATAAGAATGAACGTAAGCCTGCTTCAAATCTTCCTGAGACTGGAGTCAGAGAGGTAGAATACTTGTGGAAGGTTTTACAAGGAACCACTGGAGGAATGCAACAGACTGGTTTCTCAGTCCCATCATAGTGACTTTACACAATCAGCAAATTCCTCAGCTGTCTCAGGGGAAGTTAATACATTATTTTTTGTTGAAAATATCAAACTGTTTCCAAAAATGGCAGTGCTTCTGAAGAAAAAAAAGTTGCCTTTAATTAAACCCAGTGAATTTAGGGGGGGGGTTCATAGGATTTTTGTCTTCCAGTGATTTTGCATAGAGGCTGAGTATAGCTCCCTTACTGCCCATGATCTGTGCCTCTATAGTTGCACTTTGCCTGGAAGATTTTCACTTCAGCAGCACCACTGACTGAGCGAGCTCCTTATGGGAAGTTCAGCTCATTTTAAGATGTTTGTCATGAACCTGTTCAGTCAGCCGTGTTTTTCCTGTTTTACTTCTCAAAGGCAAACACTGTGAACAAGTGAGCAGATCTTATCGAGACGATGTTAACAAAAATACATCAAATAAAAACCTGTTACATTACAAATGTCAACACTCATGAAAAAAAGATACCTAAACTACAGTAGAGTTGATTTTATTGCCAAAGCAATTCCCAAAGATTGTTTTGAGAAACAACTTTTCTGTTTTTCCTCACAGGTGCTATGGACCTGTGAAACAAATGTGTCTCTCGTTTATTACATATTAACTTTACAGAGGTGCTGTCACCAGAGACAGCAGCATGCCTAAATAGAATTTCACTCTCTGGTTTGAAATTTAACTTTCACTGTGCCCTGATCCACTCCAAATTAGTTGGGAGTTAGATAAATGATCGATTAACAAAATTAAATTCAAAAGTGATATACGCAGCCTGTATTTTCCCTGGGTCATTTTTAGTCCTGTTTTCAGTGAGTAAAACTGAATAAAAGCATCACTTTCTCCTGCCACAAAGCCAGAGTCATTCAAAAGTCACACAAATCCATAGGCGATTAATTAAACCTCAAATCACTATCAAGGCCTGACAAGCTCCGAATCACATGAGTTTGGACTGGTGTCATTCTTCCTTAGGAACATTTTGTATAGTGTTAAGCTGTATTCACTTCGTAATGAAAAGATCTTCAGGGAATGAAGTCTGTGAAAAACATAAAGTGGTGTTTCCCACAGAAAAAGCAAGCCACACCGCTTGGGTGTTTTAGTCCGGGAGCAACTGCAATGCTGATTATGGTCAGGAGAGAAAGTACAGATTAAGGAGACTAAAAAGTAACCTAAAAGGTTCTGGAAGGAAGCCAGAAGTACTGTAACAAAGGGAAAGCAATCTGAAAACAATAATGTCACAAAGCATCCCGCAGAAAGAAGCAAGGATGTATCTCCAGTCCATATGAATGCTAGATAGATGAAGTTATCTCCCAGCTACTGCCAGCACAAACATCATTTACAAAGCTTGACAGCTGCACAGCTATTAGGAGAGGAGCTTGTGTTTACTTGTGTTTAAAGGCAGAAGCGGCGAGTGGGTTCCAGCAACATTATGACGCGTGTTGATAATTATGATATTATGCCATTGATTTGGTCTTCGGGTGTTTTTCAAATCAGGATTTGAGATCTCTTTGTTCTCCTGTGTAAAACTCAGCTTTGAGGTCATTCCTCGCCTTACACACCCTTGGCTGTTTATGAACATCCTCACAAAACTCAAAGCCCATTTCCCATTGAGGAAGACAAGAAACAGGTTGTGTCATTGTCTGGCTCAAGTGTTCTTTGTAACTACATAATAATTCTGAAGAGAGGAATACTTACTAGCTTGAAGTTTTATTGTTGCAAAAACCTCCTATCAACAATGAAAGGATATGCACCAGACATATGATTGAGGAGAATCTGCTTTTCATATTAAATGAAAATGAATGAGAATGACATCCATCTATTTGAAAGGAGAACTGGTAGAAGGTTCAATGGGGTGTCCACCTACGATGAATGTTAAGGCCCATTTCTGCTATATTGTCACCAAAATAGACGGCTCTAGACATCTCTGTGCAACAGAGGTCCCCTACTGACATCCCAAAGGGTGCCAAGGCAAACCCTTCATGCTTTTGGCTTCAGGATAGAGGGGCAGAATTTGGCACCCTAACCTGACATTTCCTTAAAGCTGCAGGCAACATATTCTCCTGTCCTGATCTTATGCATTGTTGCTGCTAGCTGTGGCTGCATTTTATTAGTTTAGACAGCACTCTGGGATCTTTCCGAATAAAAGGATCGTTATTACAGAAGTTGGAAAAATGTCAGCAGAAGGGATGAAATATTGCCCTATGCCCTTGCCATACTGAACAGGGAATCTTTTCTTCTAGTGTTGGTTTAGGACTTAATCCTGCAAGGTCTTGTCTGTCAGCAAATACAATCAGGTTTAAGAGCATGAATAACCATCCTAGAAATCACTGGAAACTATTTTGTTAGTGTAAAATTAAGCAAGTGCGGAAGTTCTCCAATAGACTTGGACCAGAGTACTCAGCACCCTGCAGAAATGTGCCTTGAGTTCTTAGAACCATTTATTGTGTCCAGAACAGCCATTCATTAGGGCTTTGTGCAGAGAGGTTGAATTTCACTCACTTGGAAGATATTCCTTCTAAGCCCCTGAGACATACAGACTCTTTGGCTGATTTGGAAAACAAAATGATTAATGGCATTTTACAAGTTTTTCCACTAAACAGATTTCAGTTGAAGTCTGTCACAAGCTAAAGAATTTGCAGGAATAGTGTCAATCTGATGACATAGTGGCAATAAATCCTATTGTACTGGATTACATTTTTACCCATTAAAATGCTTTGACCTATTGTCATCCAAGTAGAACCACATTCCACTGGCTGTTCAAAAGGTTCTGATTTCACTCTCGATTGTTACCAGGGCAACTGCACCTCAATCCAAAACTCTGCCGCACCAATCATTTAACTCAATTTGAACAGACTCAGATAAAGCAGAGCACTAATTACTTATTCCCGTTAAAAAAGTCTAAATCAAATCTTTCTGAGACCTGAACAACAGAAACTTATAGAAGTTGTCCGAGGGTTACTTGGTTTTTTTGCATGAGGTACCAATTGCCTCATTTCTTTGGGGAATAGCTAGCTGTGGTGACAAAATGCCATGAAAAGATTAATATTCTTAGTCTATCCAAAGCAGGAGTGCACTAGAAATCTTACCACAGGCCACTCCTGGAAAGAGTTCTCACTCAGTTGTGGAAAACTAAAAGGATTTTCATTAACAGTCAAACAGCTGGTTAAGGCTTGTGAGTGGAAATAGAAATATTTGGATTTCCCCATAGGGATTTCTGGTGGAAAGTAGGCTGTGTTTTATGGCATCTACTTTTATATGTATTAAGTGAATATCATCTCAGTTGTTCAGATTTGCCTTAAATTGAGGTATCTTTGAGTGAGAGAATGCCAGATAGAAAATGTGCATGTTCTCCCATAGCTGCTACAGATCGGCATTTCTTGGAGAGCAAAATGGGCTATGTCAGAAATCAGGTCACTAGAGTTAGCTCAGGTCTGGTCACTGCCAGGATGCAGGCTTGCAAAGAAACAAGGTACTGCAGCATGGAATCAGTGCCCTGGCATTGATGTATACAACGTGAGGTGCTAATTTGAAAACAGAGAGCATTTTAAAAAGAACTGGAGATCCTTTGTGTCTGAAGTTGTTTCAGGAATGGACATGCCTTTGGTTCTTATGCATGGAAAAATTCCAGCTAGTTTTACTCTTTTATCCAGATAGGCCTTCATTTCACGTCACCTAGTGACTCTGTGTCTTGGTTTTCCTTTGGGGTGCAGGAAAAGTTGTCTGAAAAAGCAGTTGTTCATTGAAATTACCTTTATCCGGTTTGTTTCCCAGACTGTTGTTCTTTATCAAATGTCAGTTCCTAGATCTTCTCAGGCTAGTATTGACCTACTACCCTCTACCATGTTGACAGCAAAGAGAAACCAAAAATTCAATGCTTCCTCAACTGAATCTTTCCACAGGAAATTAAGGGCTGAAACACTCTCCAGTCTTCCAATTCTCCAATCAGGCGTGTCACCACAAATAACATTTGAGTAGCTGAAGCATATTCTCCCGTCTGCACTCTTAAGACACAAATTGAACTGCCTTAAAAAGGGGATCCAGTGCTACTATCATGACTACAAACTACACAAAAATGAACAATTCATTGTGAAAAGCAGCACAATGGCTTCTGGGGTTACAGCATTGCTTCCTGCCAGACAGGACAGACAACTAGTCTGCTTTTGCAATATAGGATGAAAAGATGAAGAATCAAATCAAGCTCTTATCCCAATTCAAAAAGCAAACAGAAAAGATATCTGAGGTTGTTTCCTTTTGTTTGTATGTATCATATAGCACATTTAATTGCACAATAGGTTACCGGATGTTTTGTTACCAACATTCTCACCAAAAGTACATGGTGAAAATATTGGGTCAGAAAGGTAACTAATAAAATAAAGAAGGGCAAGGCACCAGTCGATCTAGAGAATCTTAATCACATCAGGGAACATTGAGCAAGGTGAGTTAGCAGTGCCCTCTTGAAAGGCAGAAACTTTCTCAATAGGAAGTGTTTTCCAACTGACCTTTCCAAGAACTATTCAGAACCTCTTCTGGCAGGATTTCTCAGATTTCAACCTTTTTTTTTTCTGATAACACTTCCTTTGAAAAAGGTTGTTTCTTTAGAAACAGTTTGCTGAGCAAATGATTGATACATCAGTCCTTGCTCTTTCTGCCTCCAGAATGACATATCTAGTAATATTGGTAAGAACTTGACTTGTGTTTCTGACATTTCTTCCCATCTGTTGCAGTGCTGAGTCATTACAGCTACACTAATGAAGCCCATCTAAAATATGGATTGCCTGGACATTGCCTGAATTTAGCGAGTTTGCAGCCAGTTAACTCTGATTGATCAACTGACATTTGCTAAACAGTGCTAAACCATTTATCAACATGCACTATAATCTTGCATTTGGCAGTACATAGATCAATTGTCTGATCTGCAGGGAGCTCAGCTGACTTAGTAGCACCAATCTTGTTACACGAGTACATTCACACCCTTTCAAGAGCAATATAATGAAGTGAGTGCATCAAAATGTTTGCCCTCTTTTCAAAAGCCCATCAGCATTGTAGAATGTGTCATGTAGATGACCCAAGACTTCTTTGCATTGCTTTAGATCATGTAAACAAAAGGAAAGACAAAGACAAGAGGAGAGAAAAGAAGAGGAGAGAAAGCAAAAAGAAGATGTAGAAGTGCTGTGAGGCTAATTAGTAAAGTCTTTGCATATCATGAAATCTAAAGGATTTTCTTCCTTTCCTTCTTTCAGTGACTAATTTCTGTTACTGTAACTAGCAGTAGAAATGCTTATCCCCACCAAAACTGAAGCATTCACTTCCTCTTCTCCGTCTCCTACAGTCACTTGAAAAAGCACTTCCCTCTCCATTCTGGCTGTGGCAGGAAAGCTTATAATAATACTACAAAACCCACTATGTATAAAAGAATTTCTTTTGTGTAGTAAATGCCTGTGGTCTCACTTTGTATCACCATCCCCACAGGGAATGAGTCAGGGGTAATAAGAAACAACAGCTCAAAGTTCCCAGGAGACCATGCTACCAGAAGAAAGTGATGAAACGCAAGGATATTGTGAACTTTTTCATAGGAACAGTCATATGGACAGACCACCACTCTCTAATCTGGATCACCTCTGTCTTCTTCCCAGGCTCACAGCTCTGTTGTGGCCACTGCCATGGGAGGAGAGCTTCAATCCAGAACTACGGCACAGGCGCAAGTATTTGAGGAAGTTTAACAGCAAGGAAGATGCAGGAGCCAGTATTACGTAACCAAATCCCTGGCAAGGGCATTGCAAACCATGCAGTGAGCAACATGATGATTTTACCATCTTTCTCTGCCATCTTTCAACTTGTTCTGACTGTTGGGTTAGTATTACTAGACAGGTTACCTTCAGCAGGCACAACTTGGCAATAGGAGTGAAAACCCTAAATATACAGCAAGGAAAGGAAATCCTGCCCACCAGTTTGCCTTCTATATGACCCTCCTAGAGCCTCAACCTACTTAGAAAATTATTACAGAGTTTTCAGTGCAGTTTAAACTCTTTGTTCAGGATTTAGAAATACAGAAACAGGGGCAACTAAGGCAGGTGAACATAATTCTTCCTTTTGTACCTTTGTTTGTGGATTTTCATGGCATACTAAGGGTCAGAATCTCTCAGCAGACTCCTTACACGTACACATTTACGCAGGCCCTCATGCACAGACGCTCAGATCTAAAAGAACCATGTCCATTCTCATATTTCAGGCCTTCACTACTAGTCCCGTTCTACTACAATCGTTCCAACAAACTGGTTGCCCAGACCAGACTCATAAGGCAAGCTCTGGGGCAGAATGATTCTTCTGACTCACAGTCATTTCAGCCAGCATTTCTCACAGTCTGTAACCTTCAATTTCCTCCAGTATGAGCTGAAAGTGCCTCTGTTCCTCTGCCCTCCTAACTCAAGAATTCATGCGGGCATTTTTGCTGCACCTTAGCTTTGTTCCTCCTCTGGTAATGAGAGGTTGGATAAACCTCACCAGAAATGGACAGACAGGAATGGAGGAACAGCCAAATTGGATCAGACCCACAGTCTGTCTAGTCTCGTATCCTGTCTCCACCAGTGGCTAACACCACATGCTCCAGGAGAAGGTGTAAAAGCCCTGCAACAGGCAGCTTTGGAAGAATTTCGCTCCACTAACAAGTTCTTATCCTGATCTTCAGTAATTAGAGGCTGGCTTCAGCCCTGAAATTACACAGCTTAATGTCATTCCGAAACATGTATTCATACAAGCACTAAAGCTCTGCCTCTTTTTAATATTCAAATGAACACAAACTCTCCTTCTGAACTTCAGAAAGAGAAACTGTGTTTCCAAACAACAACTAACAAGCTGCCAGGTTACATGCAAAACACACTTCCAGATGAACAAGATGAACAGTTTATTCCCATGCAGGTTGTTTGGTGAGATTAAAACTCTCTAAGGTAACAGTTTCTGTTTACATGTACACACACACAGACACAAGCATAATTAAGGAAATGAGAAATGGGCTTTACCTTAATGTCTGCTGAGATCTGAAAGAATCTCTGCTTCACTCCCTCCTTTCTTTTTCTCTGTCTCCCTCCCTCTCTCTTGCATGGCTGGACTGACAGGTTGGCAGAGCTGAGAACGACAGGTTGGGTTTGTTTTTTTAGGCACAACTCCTCCCCCTCTCAAAGAGAGAAAAAAAAAAGCAAGACTGTTTGGGAAAAGTTCACAGAAAATCCCATCCTTTCAGCACATTACAACTGACGAGAAATATACTACAATTGGGAACCTAGCAGTTTTCTGATTCCCCCCCCCCCCCCCTCAAAAAGGCTCAAGGTCTACTTTGCAATAAGTATGAAGCAACCAGAGGATTTACACCAGGAACTAATTTGACCCCAAACCCTTCCCATTTCCCTGATAACTGATCCAACAGATAATTATAGCCCCTTTAAGGCAGCCTTGACAAGAGGACTTCTGTAAAAGTGGAAAGGGCTTTTTGCATGCAGCACAAATATCTTTGAGCCTCAGATTTCATCCACGTATCCCACCACCGCTATGTCTAATAACAGTCATCAGTAGATGTCTGAAGTCCTCATTTTTTCCCCCAGAACCCTCTGCTGCTGCTAACCTGTCTGCTCTCACAGCAGAAAGCAGCTCATTTTAAACTCCTGTTCTACTCCATCCTCTGACTTGGTTGGATAGAGACCACCTCGCCTTTCATCACTATCACCTGGAATGTGATAGCAATCCCAGAGAGCTAGGAGAGATCTTTAGCAGGCCACACTAGCCACAAAAATTGGGTCAGTGTAGAAAGAAGTATATACAGTACAGAGCAATACTATCAGTTGTGTGGTTCCACAGGCCTTCCCAGGCGTTCTGGCTCACCTAGACAAAATGCATTCCTGGGAACTCCTGCTACTAGAAAGTTTTTTAACTCAGCCCATTAGCGAGTGTTACACACAAGGTGCAGACCATGGTTTTACCCTGAGCCTGTCAATAGGGTCTTCAGACTAGGGCTGTGTCAAGTGAACTCTGCTTACTCCTGCTTCTGTGCACTGCTGCTGCTTGTGCCTCTGCCCACCTGGCCATGGAGATTTGCTCATGGGCAAAAATATTTGTTAATAAATGCCAGGAAAGAGGAGCCAAGAGGTTGGTGGCTAGTGACAAAATAGCTTCTACACTCCCACTTCCCTGCAATCTACCAAAAGAATTGAGAGGTAAGTCTCTTTTGTGCACTAATGCTTTTCCTAAGATGGCAGTTTGGGTACAAATCTGTGATTTCTATGGTCTACTCTGCAATGCCTATGGCCTACTCAAAATTCTACTCTGCAGAGTAGTCTTTTCCTTACCCTGCTGTTCCAAGCAAACATACAGTAGACTAATGACAGTCATCTGCATAAATTTGCATCACAGACTCCTTGAATAGAATCCTTATCTCCTCTGGGTCAGATTTGCAGCTGGTTTATAACAATGAAGTTTCAGAGGCTTCATCTACCTGCTACAGTATGCTGATAAGCAACAGCTCCGCAAAGCCGTTCAGTGTCCCAAAACTTTAGGAAAAAAAACCCAACACCAGCCAGTTTAATTTAACATTATGCTGAAGTAGATTAGAGGTGAATTCAATGGGTATCACACAAAGTCAGTATGACATCGTATACAATAATGTTGATTCCACCTCTTGCTAGCTCAGATTTTTTTCTCTTACACCAGGGGAGGGCCATGTCCATCTTTTCCAGGACCGACTCCTATTCCTCCCTGTCTCCTGCAGAATGCATTTCCTTTCTGTCTCTTCTATCAGGCAACTGTTCTTAATCGTGTTCAGCTCCCTACTTAAGATTTCCAGAGAGATAACACAAATGCTCAGAAATCTTTCCTGCCAGTGGAAGAAGTTAACTGAATCCAGACGAAACTGGCCAAGGCCAGCACCGTTCAGCGATAATGAATCATGGCTGAATGCACCAGTGCCTGCTGAGTGCCTCTATGAAGTGAGAAACTGTTCTTAAGGTTACAGCATGGTAACGGTCTTCATGTTTCTGCCTTAATTTCTAATACAGATGGGATGGGGATAAGAACGTATTAGCATTAAGTGCGTGCCAGTCTCAGCATTGCAGTACTAAAGGTAGATTTACTAGCAGAGAGATCCAGCTGTAGCTTGCCTCGGCACTGATTAACAGTCTTCTCAGTCCTTCCTCCTCAGCATTATAAGGTTGAAGATCCAGATCCTTCTAAAGATTTGCAACCTGCAGAATCCTTAAGGAGGAAGGGTAGATCCAAAGGGGTTTATTCTCTCTGCTGACGCATCACCTGCCCCAACACCAAAGAGCCCGGAACTAAACCATGCCCAGTACAACCCTCCTGCTCTACCTCTGGCATATTGACTCCATGTGGGGTGGCCAGCCTGTGGGCTTCTAGAGGAGGAGAGAAGCCGAGCAGCATTGCAACAAGGGAGAATATGCCAATTACCAGCTATAGCTTCCTGTTCAGTCCCAGTCCAACTTTGTGATGTAAACCTGGAGCGTGACACGCGTTTGTGTGGCTAGTCTGTGTCCACCCCAGCAGCTAAGGGTCCATACAAGCCAAGAGCTGGTCCATAATTCTTAGCAAACAGAGTTGCTCTAAGAGCTTAAAATCAGTCAATAAATGCGCTTCAATTAAGTGCTACAGTGAGGTTAGATTTCCTGTTTTTCCTGTTTAACTAGCAAGTTTTAAGGCAGTCTAATAACGAACCCTCAGAGCACAGCTTATTACAGCATCAGAAAGGTTGCAAAATTGCATACAACTTTGGTTTATTATATTCAATTAGTTACACTCCCTTTAAAAAAAAAAAAAAAAAAAAAAGAGGAAGGAACATGTCTCATAATGTAAGAACTTAATCCAAAATGACTTGATACCAATAAGAAGATTCCAATGGCTTTCAATAGACTATGGCTCAATAAAACTAATATAAATCTGGGATTTTTGTGTATTGCTACTGATGTTAGACCAGTGTTTCCCATTGGTTTGCAATTGGATTCTGTCAGCTCTGCTCCCCTGTCCTGCTTTGAAACATCTGCCTCAATGGATACAAACAGTCCTTTGTCTCTGCAGGTTTCTTGGGCGGGTATAGCTGAGCAGATACCAATCACACTGGAGCCACCTAAGTATTGCAAAGGGGGAAAGGGAAAAAACCGTCTGCATTTCGGTTCCCAGCTTTTAGCCCTTGGGAGTGTGGATCACTCAAGCAACCTTGCAGCGGTCAGTGATCCACAACCATTACCTCAAAGCCCAGCAACAACATGCATAATCCAGGCTGCCTGAGTCTGTTGTTGAACTGGCTGAGTCTGTTGCTCTAAATTTCCACCCAATCAAAGTTCAAACTCTTTTTTTACTACCTATAAACTGCAGGTGCTTAAAGTTTGATAGGGAGGTGAGAAGCCCCCTGCAGAGAAGAGCAGCACATGGGACAAGGTATGCTAGCTTCAGTGCTTACGGATTGGTGGTCCCATGAAAATCAGCACAAAAGTTCCTGTTAACTTATAGGGCGCAGATAACCCACATGGATGTCACAGACCCTCCGGCACATCTGAGAGGTCATGCAGACTATTTGGAGCTACAGAAGGGCTCCAGCCCTCTTATATGTGCTATTGCACAGGGAGAATATTTCAGTCTGGGGACTGAATAATTCACCAAGAAATCAGCTGGCCAGTGTGGAAATAATTTTAAATGAACTGAGCCCTTAGGTATTACATTAACTGGATCTCTAGGGAAGGATGTGGATTATTGCAGCTGAATAGAGCCCTTATTTATCAGATGGAAAAGGTTAATGTCATTTCCTTTCCCTTCCTCCATGGTTTTTCTTACCACATCACCATTTATGGATAGCATGAGGTGCAGACAGTGTAAGAACATGTGCTTGATTGTTTAAATGACCAAAGCTGTTACTTTAATGGGGGGGAGGGGGTAAGAAATTAAGATTTCTTCTGGTTTCCTGGGGGGAATTACAGGGCTAGGAAACATAAAACACTGAAAAAAGGAAATGGGCTTGTGGAGCACCTGGTCTTTGATTTGACATCCAAGAGTACCTAACTGAATGAGGGAATTTTGCATTCTCATCTACTGTGTGTGCATAATGAGAACCAGGATCAAACTAATCTAATATCCTTATTTCATACTTTATAAAGAAAGAGTGTATTAAGAAAGGTCATTTGTTTTTTACTCCTTAATGAAGTTTAAATACAGTTAAATTAAGTTCTACTAATAAAGAGTCTATGCTTCTTTCTAATTTGCCTCTGGAGTCTCAATAGCTGTTGACCTGAAGATAAATATTAGAGTGGTTCAGCTATCTATTACATGCTTTACTAATGATGTCAACAAGGCAATTCTAATACCAGCTATGGAGACAATTTCCATGGCAATAAGACTGAGAGCAGTGAAAGCTTAGATTAAGAGAAGAAAACTCTTTGTAGTAAAAGACAAGACACCTAAGTTTATTTCCTGGTCTCTAGCACAGTATATCCTTAGGTAAGCCACTTAGGGAGATCCTCCTAGCATAGTAACAAAGATAGACCTGAAACACTGTCTGTTGTCAGAGTTCAAGACCAGGATGATTGCTTCTAATCATTTGGGAATTCAAGGATGCCAGAACCCAGCTTCCTGTATGAGTCAACAGAGAAGGAAGAGTATGGGATTTGTGTTAGGCTTCTGAGTACAGCCCTCCCTTCTTCTCAGTGTCTACAAGTACCCAGATCACTCAACATAGGTGTCATGCATATTTGTCCTTGCCATGCCATATATAATAGATGGTTGAAGTTCCTCACCACCACCTCTCGCTTGCAGAGCCATCAGTAGAATTGAAGTCCATTCTAGGCCCCATAAGAAGACATCTGAACACAGCTGTTGGTCTCTCTGACCACATGGAAATACAAGATGTGAAATTTCCTCCTAGCTTCGATGTCCAGCTGCTTCACTCCCCCTGAATCCAATTCCACGCTGGAGCAAAACTCAGGCATGCACCTTTCCTTTCTCCACAACCCATGATGAATGGGAAGAAATTCACACAGAAGGAATGATGAGGGTCAGAACTTCTGTGTATACGCTGGATGATTCTGAGGTAACCTTTCTGGCCCCAGCTTTCCATCTGTGAAACTGAGTCAGTAGCATGACCTTACCTTGCAAAGGTGTCTTGAGGACAAAAAATTAATACCTGGGGGCACTGCAGCGGGGATAGCTAATTCCAGCTCTGAATAAAATGAGAAGAAAGATGCCCATTGACTTATATGGGATTTAGAATGAGCCCTTATTCATTTTACATCAGCCACCGAACAGCCATTTGAGGATAGCAGTGAATAACTATTAATACTGGTGCAGTTAAACAATCAGCATCTAAGTTATAATGGAGTAAATTAATGTATGTATCTAAGACAACCACAATGTGACTACTGAGTTGGCTTCATAAAGTGAGTATTTGCAGATTATGAAAAGAAGCACATGTAAAAGCTGAGTGCATCTGGTCTGATCTTTTTTTCTTTTTTTTTTTTCTTGCCGTAAAGGAACAACTCTCCTGGACAACGAAGCAGCAAGATATTACAGCAAATAGTCTTTCACATAAAGCCAACCTTGACTTTGTTATAATTGCTATGTAAATATAATCCCACTCATCAATTAAATGCTGCTCTCCTGGGCTGGAACATTATACATGTTCATTGAGATGGAATCCCTGTCAATTCAGTTTGCTAACTCAGTATTCATGTGCATTAGCCTTGGAAAAGAGAATGTGATTGCTTGAATAAATTCAGCCACTACCTCCTGCATCCCTGTATCAGTTGACACGCGTCAGTCTGACTGTAATATGGGTTCAGAAATATGTTGCCATGGAAATCCTAAATATTCAGTTCTTGGCAGGGGAATTCAAATGGGATACTCGATAAATAGAAATAGCCCAGCCCTTGCCAACTGCATAGCTAACCCCTTGGTCTTAAAATGTTACTGAGAATCAGGAAGGGATTTTTTTTCCAAAGTACCTGAAGAAGAAAAAGTCTTAATTTTCACTAATATTTGTACTTCCAAGTTCCAGATTCCTTAGTGAGTCAGGAAATCTCTCCCATTGCATAGGCACAGTCTCTCCAGTGGGGTTACATTATTTTTGAGCTTTCTGGATCCAGCCAGTTCCACAGGCCAGAGGGTAATTGTTAATGGTCTCTGACTGCTTAGGTATTGCTACTCAGCAGTAGCCCTTGCACCCAGGATGACCTATGTTTTCTGTCCCTGTATACCACCCACATGGGACCAGCCAGTGTCTGACCCCTTGTTTTATGGTTATTGTTCTGTGTGACTGAACATTCTTAATAATTCAGCATGGTTCTATAGCTCTGCTGTTTCCTAAGCATGGTTGCAAACTTTACAACCCATAAATAGATTTCCCTCACAGGCAGAATCCAGCAGCTGTTTAACAACGTACAACATCCCCCTGCAGCAGTTTAGCACAAGAAGTAATGTGTGTCATACCTAATTAAGCTGTAGGCAATTCAGGCTGCAGACCAATTTGCTCTGTGTTGGTAAAACAGCACAGCAGACCGTTACTGGGGGCACAAAGTCCTACCGTAATATTGAAAATCTCAGCAATTGTTACTGGGGAGGAGAAATTCAGTTCCTTGGAGCACAGTGGATATTGTCAATAGACATTGACATGCTGCAGCATGTCCAAAGAAAAGCAGTGAAGCTGGTGAAGAGTTGAGAGAACAAGTCTTTTGAGAGTGGCTGAGGGAGCTGGGGTTGTTTAGCCTGCAGAAAAGGAGGCTGAGGGAACACCTTATCGTATTTTACAACTACCTGAAAGGAGGTGATAGTGAGACGGGTGTCGGTCTCTTTACCCAAGAAACAAGCGATAGGACAAGAGGAAAAGGCCTCAAGCTGCACCAGGAGCAGTTCAGATTGATTGTTTGGAAAAAATTCTTCACCAAAGCGTTGTCAGGCATTGGAACCTGCTGCCCAGGGAAGTGGTTGGGTCCGCATCCCTGGAGGGATTTAAAAGACGTGTAGATGTGGCACTTAGGGACATGGTTTAGTGGTGGCCTGGGCAGTGTTAGTGGTTGGACTCGATCTTAAAGGTGTTTTCCAACCCAAACAATTCCACGATCCTACAGTAAAGCCAGCTTTGGGGGAGGAGCACGGTTGTTTTGAGCCCCTTTTCTCCCAGAAAGCGCTGCAGGAGCACTTTGCCAGGGCTGCGCTTTTTGTACCGGGGGAGCGGAGGCACCGGGAGCGGTGC
>JAVJGI010000001.1:124734826-124745862 GCA_035590275.1 Ibycter americanus | reverse complement strand
GCCCGAGCGCGGCTCCCGGGCCGGGCCCTGCCGCGCCTCGCCCGCTCGCACCGCGGCATTATCTGGTCCTTCCGCGATGCAGAGGAAAGAAAAGAAGACAACGCCTTTCTTTCGGTTTAGGTTTCCTATGGTTGTGTACTGGAGAACAAATTCACCTAAGAGGATTTTCCGAATGTGAGCTGGGAACAAAAGACAAGGTGAAAGCATCTGAATTTTGAAAATACACCAGTCCCAAACCAGCAAATCCTTTTTCTGAATGTTGTCTAAGACCTTTCATCAGCACTAAAAGAATATGGAGAAAAAGTGCTTTTCTTCAAGTTAACAGAAAAGATTATCTAAAAACTTTTTTTCAGTAAAACACTGATTGTGCTTTCTCATCTTCTCAAACACTGTTTCTGTGCACAGAATTATGCCAGAAGAAAACTAAGCAACCATGCAATCTGTAGCGCTGATCTGGCAATCTAGACAAAACCATATTTGGGTTAATAAAGGCTAGAACTTCGTTTGCCTAAAGCAGACATCTCTGCCATTCTCTTGAACTTCAGCAATTTCATTTTCAGCTGAAACTGTTTCATACTCCACTATCGCAAAACAATCTGCCTACCGACTCCATAAACTCAGCTCACTGCATGCTTCTTCACTGCTTTATGTTGGGTCTGGGGGGGGAGGAAACAGCTGTCTTTAGAAATGAGCAGATACCTAGGAATTCAATAGCTTCCTATGACAGCAAAAATACTTGGTACACTTATTTTCAGGCAAGAATTTTTCCATCAAAGACAGAGAATTTAAGGTTTCTGTTCAAGATCAGGACCTCCATAGTATCCCAGTTTTCTGTGTTATACATTTAAAACATATTCATAGCTGGCCAGAAGAAACATTGAAAAGAAATGCTTCTGCTTCTATTGAGAGAGGAAATTTCTAAACACTGGTGGTAAAGTTTACTTAAAGGACTGGATTTGTCTTCCTCCAATAGAGTTTGTCATTTACATTTGGCAACTTTCATGCCTTTGTGCTGAACAAAGTAAAGAATTGTGCAGAGCAGATTAAAAAAAAATAATCTGCGTCAAGAAGGGCTGTGAAACAGGAGTAGGAAAACATTCTTGTCAGACAAACCACTCTCACATCATGTATGCATACAAGTTAAACATTTCAGATACAGCCATTCAATCTTCCTGCACATTGCAGAGCACAATGTTTAAGATCTATAATGTGAGATACTGCAAAGCATGGACTGTACCAGTGTTGTGTATTCTGTAAATTGAAGTGGCTTTCAAAAGCGTATGAAATAATTCTATCTACAGCCACTGGTTTGTATGTTGTTTATTTTGTGTTTCAAAATATAAGAATAATGTAACACTTTGTTGGTTTAGTGGTGGAAATTGATTTGGGTTATCAAATGAAGTCTGGTAAAAGTCCAAGATGCCCTTACTGAATGCTCGGTCCTTACGTTTGAACCAGAAACACTATCTTATTAACCAGGTGTCAATCAGAGTCCGTGTGCTTGGTTCCAGTTGCTAAAAATTGTAAACATATACAATTAAGATTGCCGAGTCTACCTGTCCTTCCCTAGCATCTATTACTTTTCCTGCTTTCCACTATCCCAGAGTTTTCTTAGGTGCTTCATCCTTTGACTCAAATGAGGAATGCTACTCTATAACTTCTTGAAAGATTGTTTTGCAAAGCTCAGCCATCCCGTGCAGCTCTGGCAGCACAACAAGAACTGAATTGCCAGCAGAGGGGGGGAGTCAGAGAGACACTGTGATTTGATCTAACATTCACTGAAGTCAGTGGAAGTATTCTCACTGACCACGTCAATAAACACCAGGGAAAACCTTCCAGTAGAAACATTTGTGTGATGTTTTCTCCAGTTCATGTTTTTTAGGTCCTATCCATAACATCAGTTTTCCTTGCTGTTTATAGTAAAGAGTGCTCTTCACTTTTTCTGTGCAATAAAAAAAAAGCTCTGGAAAATGCAAGGCCACATATGGTCTCACGAATAATGATGAAGACGAAAAAAATCCTCCTTGACCAGAGTGAAAAGGCACTGAGCAGCTTTAAGCAGAGAATGCCGTATGCCAACCCCTCATGCCCCTAATAAATCTACATTTGATCATGCACTCTAAGTCCTTAAGCACATTGTAGAAATGGGGTAAATCCTCTTTTGGAATTTACTGACTTAAAAAATTGAAAAGCAACATAATTCCATTTATTTTAACATCATCAGATTCTGAAAAAGAAGCCCTGATCATATAATGGGGTAGTGTTATTGTTATTTCTATGATTACCACTGTGTTTTAACACTTGACACTGCACATTGCTGCTAGCCAATTGAGTCTTTTGCTGTGGAGTTACACAGGAGATGAGAAGCATGTTAAGAGCTGGAGGCACAAAACCCAGTTGCTGCTTCGCACTTTTTTCTTCAAGAAAGTCTAATTTATCCATAGTCCAAATAATGCCACTGAACCTGGATGGGGCAGTGGTTTTATGCTTTCTGTTCACATGTCTCTGAAGCATGATAAGGTGGCATCCTACATGTCCTATCCTTTAGTATCAACAGAATGTTTTTGGAATTGGCTCCTAGCATTGCACTAAAATAAAACCAGTGAACCAAAACTCCTGCAAGGCTCAAAGTCCTGTTTGGGTGGGATTCTTGCTGTTGGAGCTTGACTGATTTTAATACAGGCAATATAGAATGTAGAAAGTTCTCATTTCCCACCTTCTTCTCTGGAACAGCCCTCAAGTACGTTCCTTATCCACTTTTTTCATAAATCAGTTCCGAAGCTGAGTTGAGGCAGCTTTATTGGCCTAAGCAATTAGCCAGGAGAAATCAATGGAGATGCCCCCTGGTTCTTTTCTGATGTGTTTTTGCTTTCACCAACAGGCATAGTGTCCTTTAAGTCCTATGAGAATTCCAGTTCTCACTGGTCCATTGGCTCCTTGGCTCTTTGTCAAGCCCTTCATCTTCAAAGCACTCCATCCCCTTTTGATGCCAGCGTCTTTATTTGCATTTCGGAGCACCCAGAACAAGCTCGGCAAATATGTTTAAAGTCCAACATATGCTTTGTAGAATTGCCAGGTTGGAAAAAAAAAAGTGTTCAGGAAATGGAGATATCCATGGACCCTTAACAAACGTTAAATTCCTGACAAAAAACAAGGCAAATGCATCCTCTGCTGACCTAGGTCACCTTTGAACAGACACAAGGTTCTTTATCAACTTGCCAATTCTCCCATTCTTTTAGAGAACAGATTTGTGTTTTGTTGTGTTTTCTTTGCTTGTTTATCTATTAATCATTGAGTAAATTGCAACTTCTCAATTTGGCCATTGTAGAAACAGGTTCAAAGCGTCACAACTGACTTCCCACTTACTTCATAACCAAGGTGCCAGTCTCCTGAAATTCATGCAACTCCTCATTTACTTTTTCTTTCTTACGATTCAGATTTTCACTTGGGCCTGGATTCTGACATCCTTCCAATACATACCGATTTATTCCTCCAATACTTCCGTTCATGTCGATGTTCTTCAGTGGGAGTAAAATGACAGAATCTAGCTATGTGTGATAGATGCTTTGGAAATATCTCTTAGCCACATTATCATCCCTGTATTATCCCTTGCTTATGGTGCCAATGACCTTTAGGGCTAAATAAACAGCTGGATCTAATCAAAACACTGAATAACAGTCTTTTTCCTAATCTAATAGGCTTACAAGAATCAGAGATCTGTGAACTACTCCCAAACACCTATTTACAGTTTCTTTTCAGGAACTATGAAGACTGTGGGTCTTCACAGAGCTTAGTGATCATGCCACTTCCACATTTCATAATGCAGCTACAAAACTTTGCCCACAGATCCCTAAGTATTTACAGGCCAAATACTTTGACTGCCAATACAGCTCAAAAATAATGTAAAGGAACTGTTTTACTCTGAGGGCAGCACATACCATATGCAAATGCTGCTGGCATAAAAATAAAAATGCAAACAGTGTAGGTGCAGTGCCTTTAGAAATCTCCTCTCCAGCAGCACTCAATAGTTTTGGACATGCTCATCCTAACAAGGTAGCACACACGCAGAAGTACAGAGAGGAGATTGCACCTGGTCTTCATAAAGAATGTATTGGGGCTGAGGCATTGCCTGCCTAGATAGAGATCACAGCTGACTTACGGGATTTACTCATGGAATAAAATGGTATTCTGAGCAGCTGGAAACAGGAACAATTTTGTTGTTCTTTTACTTAAGTTTGTAAACCTCATTTCTATTAAAATGTTATTGTTTTCTAAAGATGTGTAATGTTTTTCTAATATGTAATTATAAAACACAATGAACAGCCAGTTTTTAAATGTCTAAGAAATTGTTTTAACTTCCACTCAAATTTCCTTTGATGCATTACTTTGGCTAAAGTTTTGTTATATCATTTTCCATGTAATCTTATGTCGCAGCAAATAAAAGAAATATTTGAACAAGTGAATCCTTCACTCTGCAAACCAATTTCGAGTCACCACATAGCACACACAGGTATTTAACATTATTTTAAAGCAATTACTCACACCATATTGACATAGTAAGCAGAACAATTGTGAGACAAGTATCCTAGTAATTTCTCTACTGTGCTGATGTGTGCCTACCTCACCAAGAAGCTTTCTTCTAGAATTCCCAGCTTACCCAAGAGCAGAGAAAAAAAATCAAGGGTCCAGGATGAATGCAAAACAAACGGTACAGCTGATTTGTGTGAGCTTAGTGAAAAGAATGGTGGAAATTCAGAACTTCATCGTGCAGTCATGCCTCTCCACAGGGAGAATAAGAGGCAGACCTTTTCAGACTTGAGCAGTACAGAAAAAAGCTAGCAGAAAAACAAGTTACAAAGAAAAGGCCATTGGTGTGAAGAAAAAAGTGATGGAAAGCAGCGTGTGTGTATCGGTGAGTATGTGAATGTCTGAACAAATTCACCATGCATACTCTTACACTATGTATATAGATGCTTTTTCAGCTTGTGCCAAATTAAGATGAAATTAGCTGGATGCGCCTAGCAATGTAGTTTTAAAAAGACACAATTAAACGATGCTTGCTATTGACAGGTTGTTCTGCCCTAGCCGAAATGCTGAACACAGAAATGTGCAATTGCTTTCCCACGTACAGGTATGGAAACAATAAAAAAGGTACTTTACCTTCGCTTATGCCTCCATGAGGAAGTTATTTCAAGGGTCCTTTGTTTCTTGTGTGCCAGCAGCTGGGCAACTGTAAAGAAAAACAGGGGCTGGGTTAATAATAAAGAAAGGTACAAACCGTAGACTCTAAAGACTCAAGTTAAATATTTACTCCAGTTTGTTCTTGTGAGCAAACTCAGAGGGTCTGCTTTACTAACTGCTGGCATCTTGAGAAACAGGTGACAGCCAATCTGCTGCTAGCCCAGCCACTTCCCTGTCTGCCGTGCAGACACACACAGCAGAAAGCTGAAGTCACCTGTGCACATCTAGGTTAGGATTCAGAAAAAACAAGCAGCAGGAAATTCTCCCATGTAAGAAAAGACCTTCACAATTCAAATGGTACTTCAAATATTTACACATAAGAACAGATTTGGAATTACCCACTGATATACAACTTCAGAATAAACAGGATCAAGTTTATACTTACATTCTATTTTATTTATTCAGATATTTTTTCTACAGAAAGTCTTTTGTTTCTATATTGGCATGAGGCTAAGGTAAAGACTTCCAGTGCACACTAGAAGTGCAATCTCCTTTACTATCGGAGTCACAGAGCAGGCAGCATTACAGATCAGTCCCTGCTAGGCAGACACCTGGAAAAAGGTGAGGGTGTAGTGCAGCCTTTGTCCCGATTCAGAAGTTCTGCTGCTTTGGGACCTTTCAGAAAGCGCACTAGCTCCTGCTTCTCGCTTTTCACAACATTATGTTCAGGCTGTTCATCAAGGCATTCAAAGACTAATTTAGACACTTACAGATGAATTTAGGCCATCTGAACTTCTAGGTATGGTTCTGTACCGTGCAAGGTCAGAGCAGAATGCAATCCCTGCTCAGAAACCCTGTCCATTTCTGAACCTTATATATGAAATGAACCTGTAACAGTAAACAAAACCAACAGCAAACCATAAGGACTAAACAGAGGAATGAGTTGGTGCAAAGTGGTATGAGGTTTCTCCAGCTCACACAGCCAGCCATCAACAGGAGTCAGTTATGTTAACTCACATCAGTCTCCCCCCATATTGTATTTGGATACAAGAAGGCAAGCTCATTTCTTTTAATGACAGCTCTGTTCTCCACAACTGCACTCCAGTAGCTGAGGTACCAGGCCACGACTCAGGAGAGATGAGTATAATTCCTAGCTTAACTGCTAAGCAGCTATACAACCTAGGGCAAAATGCCCTTTGTCTGTCTGGTCTGTTTGGACTACGGGCTCTTTGAGGCAAGACCAGTCTCTGACTGGATATTTGTACAGCACCTAATACAATGGAAATCCAGGCTCAGTTTGGTAGTTCTGTAATACAAATTAATAACAATAACTAGACTTGACTGCTTGACAAAAAGCAAATAGTTTGGAAAAAGCTGTCTTAAATCTTTCTATCCCACTTCCCCAGACCAAAAAAAATCTACAAATGTTATTTCTTTTGGCAGCTGAAACCTAATCCTACCTTGGTTAGCATAACAGAGAGAACAGGAAGCGCTGTGGAGGAATTTTTCATTCCCTGGGATGTCTTTGATCCCCCTCCCCTCCCTTTTCCTATCAGGTAATTTTCAAATCTTGATGTTTCCAGTTAGTCTACGTATCTTCTTGTTTTGTCTACTTCAGTCAAGCATTATTTAACTTCCATTTCATGGATGAAAAACTGGTCTGCGTTTAGACTTTGCTGTTGTGTAAGCCGGAACCTGAGAACTTCAGAATCCCAAAAGGGAATACAGCTAAAATGCACAGTCCTTGCTGGTGGAAAACCAATCATTACTTTGCTTTAACACAGACAAGGTGCATTCATACATTACATAAATGCTAAACAAATCATTTAATCATTTTCTGTTGCAGCCACCACTTTTTGTCACTTAGAGTTAGTGCCTCGGTTCAACTTTCCAACATACGGAGGAAATTTTTTCACCATTATACATCTTGATTTATGCTCATCTAAAATGTGCAAAGCTCAAAACAAATTAATGTCTGTTTAATATTTGGGGTTCTGAAGGAATGTGTTGACCCTTATTTCAGTCCCACATGGAATGCAAGACTGCATCTCATGTGGGCAAGCTTTTGACAATAAAACAAGGAATAATTAAAATATGCATGACTCTCAAAGGGCTTAATTACCACACACTGCTGAGTGCAGCCTCATGCTTGTAGCAAAGACAAGTCTGTAGCACTACAAAGCAGGAGATGACAACACACGCAAGATAAAAATGAAAACAAGATCATCCTGGAATAGATAATACAACATCCCCTTTGCCTGCAGATAAATGTTCCTGTCACACAAGCTGGAGCTTCAGTAGCATGTGCAAAGCACACCACTTGGAACTGAAGCAGCTGCATATGTACTGGCTTTTTTGCCTCAGCTCTTCTTGCTTTGAACCAATCACCATTTGCCCAGCCTGATGATTGTAGCATGCTGCATTTCTCTTTAACCTTGATCTGTTCGGATGGTCCTTCTTTTTCTTACTATCTTCCTCACTTCAGTTGCCACTGGCATCCTCTGCATCTTCAAGTTACCAGTCAGAAGTTCCTTAGAAGACAATAGGATTGAAGGCAGTCACCTGCTGTAGAAATTACTCTGACTGTTCAAATAGTTCCGTGACCATCTTGCAGCCCTCCTAGTCAAATACACTCACAGTGCCAGTGATGGGGTTAGTTGAAGCAATGATAGGGTATCTGTCATGCATCTGATGGAAGATATCATCTGCCATCTACCTGAAGGTGGGCTCAAAAAATATCGGTTCCCTAGGAGGGATGTAACCCCCCATTAACAAAAAATATCTTACAGTCCCACAACTCCATGTATCCCACCCTGTACTTAGAATACTTAGCCATAACCATAAGATGGTTATGGCTAGCAAACTGGGGTGCAAAGACAACAGATGACTTCAATCAGTATAATTCTACTTCACTCAACAACAAAACAATCAAGCAAAATATAATCCAACAGGGAAATTTCAATTAACTTATTTTTTTACTCACACACAGATCTTGGTTTCAGGAGACTGCTATTGTGATAGTCCTCAATGGAATAGCAGGAGCTATATCCATAAATCCGTGTGCCCAGTCCCATACTACATAAGGCCCCATCATATCTTTTTTTTTCTAGACCATAATATATTTAACATTTACTAATAACTGTTGTGCATGCTTCCAATTTTCTGATAGAATGACTAACAGTAATTCTCCTTGGTAATAATGAAGAAACGCTGCTTGCACTGGCTAATAGTGCATGATAATCAACAGTGGTTTTGTCACTGATCCCTTTGTTTGCAAAGCTGTCTGTAACTGGAAGCCACTGGAACAGATGCCCACTTGCTTACATGATTATTAGTACTGACTGCAGCACCCTTAAACTTCAAATATGACAACAGAACTGAAGTTAGGCTCAAGTCTTTTGTGTCTCTCTTTCCCCCCCCCTCTCCTTTTTCTTCTTTACCCAGTGATTGCCAACATTGCTCTTTCCTTCTCTTCTCTGAGCAAAGTTACAATAAAAGCTACAAAAAGTAACTGGAAGGCAGAGTAGATATATAATTTTCCTCCTCTTTATGCCTTGAACTTGTGAAAATCCAGGAACAATTTTATTATTATTCCATGTTATAATAACCTGCACATGGAGGTAGATTCTAGGCCATTATTGACTTCACTGGTCCTGAAACAAGGACATTGCTCCGAGCTCCATTTACAAAATGTATATACCACTGTTCTGCACTCTTGCTTCCAGCTATTTATAAGTCCCCAGTGCCTCGGAGCAAACAGCTGGGGAATGAGTTAGGGACTCAATGGCACTCTTAGGACTCAATGGCACTGTGCTTTTCTTTTCCATTTTTTCCCTTTTAAAATTGAATTCTTTTCAGCATTAGCAGAATAAGACAGGCCAACAAAGTGTGCACAGAATGGGACAGTACAAAGGCAGTCAATATCACCAGCCTGATGGTGCTTGTTTGTCACCGCCTGCAAGTACAGATGCTGTGGAGATGCGTGGCCTAAATAGGAGCTTGTGCCTCAAGGATCAATGTGCACTGACTATGCACCAACCTTTAAGTGTGTGTAATGGGCTGTGCCTGGCAATGACCCACCTTTTTTTCAAGCCCTTCTGGGGTGGTGGTTGCTAAAGGGATTTACACAGGCTGGAACTGCTCTTAACTTTATGTGGGTGGCTCTGTCTCATCAACCTGTACAAAAGCCAAGGACATGTTAGGTTCCTTCCTGCTTATCTAGGAGAAGGACAGAAGAAGAAATTATAGACTGCAGCTTCCATTGTTGCAGGATGTAACAAGAGAAGGATGGAGTTACCTTGCTGCAAACAGAGGAAATTAAATGGAGATGCATGCCCCCCCCCGCCCCGTATTAAAGAGTTCATTTGCAGCCATCTTAGACACGTTTTCTCCCATTCTCAAACACAGCACTCTCCTTGGGCTTTCACAGCTGTCAGAGAAAGGGGGGAGGTCAGAAAGCAGATATAGCAGGTTTGTATTATTTTTAAGTGAAGTAATAAGCCTGGAAAAGATAATCACTTACTTCCTTTGCTTTACAGCATTTCTAGGGTAAAATGGCAGACCCTCCTGATGCACAGCATCACTGTCCTGCAGGTCCCAGTTTCACGGGAGCTCAGACATGCCCTTCTCTGCCGCTGAGCCATTCTTCTCCCCTCAGCTGCAGGTATCTGAACTGGAAATCTGGCTGCCCTTGAAAGGCAGCACTGGAACCTGCTGTGATGGGAAACCTCAGCAGAGAAATGGAAAAAAATACAATAAATAAAGCGCCAGGAGAAATGTAACTGTTCTTAATGAATGCTTTCTGAAAGGGACCCTGACCCCTTAAGGCTAAGTCAGGCCTGGAACAGCTTGCCTGTGGGCACAGGCTTTCCCAGTGGATGCTTTTCCATGCAGGCTACTACGGTGTCTCTCAGGAAAGCCTCATCTGCGCTGATCCCCACTGGGCCATGGGAGGGAGTCAGTTATTTTGTATTTTGCATCCCATTATGCTCTACCCTGACCATACACACCGCACTGGTGCCCCTAACACCCACCTCCCTCACCAAGAGGCTCCTTATCCCCCCCTCATCCCTGACACCCCCGCAGGGACTCCCTGAGCCACCGAGGGGCTGTGGGCCCGGGCCCGGCCTGTGGGCTCCCTGCAGCAGGCAGGGCCCCTGGGAGCACCGTGGCCAGGCACTGGGGGCTCTGGAAGCATTGAGGGGAAAAGCAGGGGAAGAGTTCACAGAAACATGGAAGGCGCAAGGTGCATGAGAGGCAGAGCAGCCCTCAGACAGCCTGACAGGGCTTCAAAGCAAGGCCTGAGGTAGCAGCTGGGAGCCATCTGGGTGCCGTCGTCACCTCTGTTAGTGAGGGCCACACGGTCGCCTCCAGCCTATGTCTGGGGCAGTGCAGAGCTCAGGCAGGGGCCAAAAGCAGGAGGCTTTGAATTATTCAGAGTTTAACTTTCCCCATGGCAGGGCCTACTCACTGGAGGAGTAAAAAAATTAAAGAAGGTGACAGATTGGCACTGTCAGATGCCCAGGCAGGGGCTGCCACTCTGCAGTGAGAGTTAAGTCAACTGGTGTGAGGCCTCTGAGTCTCTTCAGAAACCACTTTACTTCCATAACCAGAGATGGGAGCCATCACAGGATGCTCCAGCATCCTAAGGCAAAATAAATCCCTGCCCAGATGCTGCAGCACTACCAAACTATCAAGTCGCAAAAAGGCTTTTACCATCGGTCAGCTTCTACTGTCCATGCTGTTTCTTCATCCTCTTCAGGCCAGTCCACCCTGCTGCTTGCCTCTGCTGTGTCTGGGTTCCTGGCTTCTCCTCCAGCCAGCCTCTCCTCATCCAGGTCCCCTTCTTCTCTCAG
>JAVJGI010000001.1:124665535-124734726 GCA_035590275.1 Ibycter americanus | reverse complement strand
TATCCACATCAGCCAACCCACCGCCCCAGAAGCAAGCCCACAGCTGTATATTATCAATGTTAATTAACCCTCTACAGTTCCTCTACACCTAGGTTCTGACAGATTTTCTTTAGGGTTTTTTGGAAGCCAGGGAGCGAAGAGGCGCAGGGCCAGCAGCACACCGTCAGTGACGGGGTGGATTTTGCAGGGGCTGAGCTGGCGCAGGAATTACTGACAACACGGAATACAGTCAGCTTGTCGGTATTGCAACGCCAGAGAACATGGTGGTTTGACCACTTCCCTTCATCCTCTTCTCTCCTTTCCAGCAGGATTTAAGAGAGCACAACTGAGAGAAAAAAAGAATTTGAGAAGGTCATTGGAAAAAAAAAATAAAGTTGGCGTGACTGTACAGTTAATAAGACTTAATGATTTCTATTTCCAATTTCATCTTTGTGCTTTCTTACGGAAACAGTCTATTTTGGGGTGATAGTTCTTCATTTGAAAAAAAAAAAAAGAACAATTAGTGGAATGAAACTGCAATGACAAACTGTGCTGCATTGTCAGATGCTTTTATGCAACTATTCTAGTAGCCTTAATGAGTTGTAGGCATGTTTTTTCTTGCCTGTGTGCCTTCCTGGCTTTCAAAGTGCCAGTGTAGGAATTGTTATTTTGAAAAGCAACACAATAAAATTTTATTAGACAGAACAGGCTGGTTCTGTCCTGGTATGGACCAATTGCAGTCTAGGATGGAGGAAGAGACATGCCAAGCACAATAAGGAGTGAAGTGCTGGAATGTGACATTGGTATTTCTCTCCGATTGATTCTTCACCTTGGAGGAAAGATTTTACTCTGCAGGAAACTCTTTCCTCTTATTCATTGACAACTGGGAAATAATAGAGTTGTTCATCAAACAGTTGTCGTAAAAGACAAAAATAGCTCTGAACCCCTACAACAGCCCCTCGGCAGCCCTAGGAAAGACCTCTTTGCTAATCCTGTCAGCTCCCCTGCCAAGTCAGGGCTCTTCTCTGTGCTGCAGTTGCTGGTGCTTTGGTTGAGCTCGTTTCAAATATTCCGAGAGATGTGGCCTCTATCATTTCTTTTTGCAGACTGTTGCAGCCTAAGAAATAGCAGTTTCAAAAAGTTTTCCCTGCTGTCTAGGACATTAGTTTTCTTGACTTCATCCTGTTAGTTATAGCTGTGTTTTATATACCCCACTGAGCAGTTCCTTCCCAATGCTGGTGTTACATTTGGTAAAACAAGGCATGCAAACTAATAATGCTATTTTACTTTCATGACTCCGTGTCCACAGCTCATAATCATTATTGCTGATCACTTCTGAATGCTGTCCAATCTGATGATATTTTCTTTGTATACTATTACCAAGAACTAAATACTCTATCACTTTACAAATAGTTGTTGAGATATTTCCTTTTTCTTTCACCTGCATTCTTCTAACTTGCTTTTCCAATTCTTTGGCATATATAGTGGATGGAAAATGCTATATATTAGTAAATTCCTTCTCTGTACAGAGTAATGTTAGACTCAAAAAGCAGGCCTGAAGCTTGGGGTCAGTTCCAGGTTTCACATGACTGCAGCCAACTGTGCTGTTCACCTACATATAAAAATGCAAATTATATTTACCCGCTTTGAAGAGGTAACATTTAGTAACTAAATTCGTTTTTATAGTATTCATAAATGCAGTTTACATAATACATCATGATAGTCAGATTTTTAGCAGTGACTGTAATACGATCTTGTGAACTGACTGTTATCTAAAGGTTTTATTTTTTTTTTAAACAAGTATATAACACAGGCCAGCAACTTTCCTCTGCCTGGCAGGTGGCTGGAGCACAGCACAGTGCTGAGGCAGTGCTACCACCTCTTCACAAGCTGGCTTTCTGCAGCAGTCTGCCTCTTGGTGCCTGTCTCTGCAGTGAATTCCTGGCTCTGTGCAAGGCATTCAGGTACCTCTCTCAGGCCAGAAAATGTCAGTAGGTGAGAGCACGTAGAGTCGTGTTTGTCAGGAATACCTGACAAAGTGTTTCTATGGGCCAAGCCTGAAACTCATGTGTTTCACATAAAGGGTATATTAGGACTTTTTCAGACCTTCAAGTGGAGGATACGAAACGTAAGACCTGTGTCACTGAATGAGCGTGCAAGAATTTCTTGCAGAGACTTGAAGAAGCCATTTTCTAAATTTAACATCACTTTGGTTGCCGTGTTTTTAATAAAAGCAATTAAAAACAACCCAAACTAAAATATTGTCTAAAAGCATATTTATAATATATCAGTTATAGTAACCACACTTTAATAGAAGTCATGGCTGACAAAGTAGAAAAGTCCTCATTTAATTTTTTCCTTGGAACTAAATGCGTTTGACTTGACAATCATAATCAAATCGTTTCTCTTATCAAAACAGAACACACCCACAAGGCTGTAAGAGTCAGAGGCAAAAAATGAAATGTGGATGGGAAAACAGTTTTCTTGTGAACTGGAGGAGATTATTCAACTGTATAACGGGAATAAGCATGACCTGAGTTTCCTCACTGAGATTGAAATAGCTTCTGTATGTCTTGAATACATATTTCTGAGAGGTATGAGAAAGCTGAAGACTGTTGCCCAGGGATGTCGTTTTTGATTAAAGAGTGGGTTAGGCCAAAACCACAGATCCCAAAACCTCTTAAACTTTCCCAAAATGTAACTCTTAATCTGAATTTAACATCTGTCTCTGTAATGAACTGAACTAAAGCTTGACCTCCAACACCAATGAACTTTGAAAAAGTTCAGTTTCCTGTCTGGAGCTGGGTTTCCTCCCTCCAGATGAGCTATCCCAGGAAATCAAGAATTTGGTACATTGATAAATCCACAAATAATACTTCTAGGTGTTCTATATACAGGCTATTTGATGCCAAAATGTTACATTCAGCTACCTCCAGATGATAACTATTTAGTGAATAGACATGTGTGAGACCTCATACACCTAAAAGAATTAATAGCAGTGGAAACTATTTGAAGAATTGCAGGTGAGGCATTTCATTGTGCCCTGGGGTATTTATGACCTGGTTTTAATAATGAAGATGGTGTTTTCACAAGGTCACCAACAGCATTCAAGTCTGTCCCAAGATATGCAGCTAGCAAATAGTTGGGATGAAGGAAAGAAACAATAGTAACAATATTATTGTATACCTTGCACCGTGGATAAAGTAATCTGGCTTTCCAAATGCAAAAACCCAGGGGATGATTCAGAATCTGCAGCAATGCTGCATCCCCAGTAAATACAAAACCTTTCTCTCAGGACAATGAGGTGTTACACAATCACGGTGTGAAGGTTCTCCAGGAAAGTTCAGATCTGTCTTGCGGTAATGTCTCTGTGACATTAGAAATGTTTGAGATGTTACTCAGGGTGCTGACATCTGGAGCTGGTATTCAAGATGGATGCAGGCAGAAACACTGGGCTGCTAAGCATCCTTCACGTACCTCCAGCAATACACAGAGAGCAATGTTCTGCAGCAAAGAAAAATGTTTGTTTTAGCAACCAAGTATAAGTGAATAAATAAAATAAGTAATATGAAACAAGCCACTATGTTCCTATGTTAGCAAGTCATTTAATAATTACAAAGATTTAAGTCTACCATATGTCACACACACCAGTGAATAGAAAAACAATGCACAGTGTAGCCTCTTTGAGCCCTGAAATAGCAATTCTTGGTGCCACTAATTAACTGTATAAATATCTGGAAGTGGGCAAAATGACTAACTCATTACCATAAATCAGGGAATAAGCTTTACCAGCTCCATTATTTGCTACTTTATAGTTAAACTGTTGTTAAATTTAGTAAGAGGTACCGTGTCCTGACGGAGCGGGGAAAAAGGAGGTGAAGATGGTTCTATAGGTAGCTCCAGGTGCAGCTGGTACTGCCTGACTGCTTAACGATCATGTCACACCTGTGTTAATGATACACAGTGAATAATCCACAGGTCAGAAATGTACTCCAATTTCCACCCCGTAATTGCACAAGAAGACACACCAGGCTGTGCATTTCTAGGGGATTATTACACTCCATTGAAATCTGAAGTCACTCGGCCTTTAGCCTCCCAGAACCACCCAAAGCTCTCAATAATCTCCAGGGCTCTGCTCCCTGTTGTGTCTTTCTCAGACAAATGGAAAACACATTTTCACTTCAAACTAATCCCCATTAAACATCACTGAAACCATGCAAACCCTTGAGCTGATTCTAATAAAAAGAGAACGTATTTAGAAGCAAATTAGTCTTGTAACTCAGGCACTGTAATATCATTCTGTGAAAACCACTGCTGGACAGCTGTGATTAGCTGCTTTCTAAATGCTTTCCTGGGCCTGAGTGACAACTAACACATTTCACTCAAACACAGAGATGATCCAAGCACTCTGCAAGCAGTTTAAGTCTTAACCTATGTTGGCGTGGGCTTTTCAGCCATGTGAAATTACGCAGCATTATGCTTTCCAGTGAAAGGAAGAGCCAATTCTGTACAAGCAAGCTAATCCATAGAAGGGAACTCTACTTTGCTCCTCCATGCACTGCTAGCTTTTAATTAAGCACCTTAAAGGCAAAGTGTGTGCTGTGATTTACTTAAGATAGTGAGCAAAACATTGCAAGTCAGAATCTCGGCTTCGGGTTACTTGTCAGTGAAGCCCCAAGTAAGCTATTTCTGCAGGATTATGTATAAAGCCCTTTCAGCTAAATAACTTTTTTCCTGGGCTGCCTTCAATATTGTATTGATACTGCCTCAACAGCTGATACCTCATGGTCTGTCAAGTCTGCTATCCAGCCACCAGCAACACTTGCTAGTTCAAAAAGGTGAAACATTTCTGTGGTACACCTTGCCAATACATTATTGTTCTTCAGGGAAATACGTTTCTTCCTGATCCCTGCAGTGAGCAGTTCATGCAGTGAACATTTTCAGATTAGTGTCTCCAGCTGTGGAGCTTGCTCACATTTGGAACATGGTGTAAAGCTCATCTTTCTCGCCAAGCATTGTTTTGAACATCACTTGTGAGGGATGGGTTTTGTTTTGGACTGGTCTTTTTTTGTTGTTGTTTTTGTGAGTTAAGGGCTTTGCATGGAAAATTGCTTTGTGAGATCTCTGTTATGCTCCCACTTGAGCTAATGTGTTGCTTATTTTTAATTCTCCATTCTGTAGTCCAGTCTCAGTGCACTGGTTACATCCAGCAATCATTTAAGATGTGCAAATGTCTTAACAGCCTATTCCAAAGCCCACTGAGGCTTTCTGTTTTCTTCAATAGACTTCAATTGGGGCATAAGTAAATAACCAGGAAATTTTAATTATTTTCACCTTTGTCCTACATTTCTCCTTTCTTGCACTGACTATTTTACTTGTGTTTGTTACCTCACATCTGTATTTAAAGATGCAAATTCTTCAGATTAAGATTCATGCCTTTAACTTCTCTCTCTGTAGCTTTTACAGATTTTGATTTATTAGTTCTAGCCACATTAAATGGCTTAGAATCAGATTTGTTTTGTAAGTGAAAATGTTGCCGGTATTAATTTTTGTCCCCAGGTCTTTGCAGAAAACCCATTAAGAATGTAGTGGATAAATCTTTTGAGGGGTTGTGTTATATTTTCCACAGATTAGTGATGCAATGCCTTCACTGAGATGCTGGCTCAGGAGATGGACAACATGTCCCTCCTCTTATGCCAGCCTCCTGTCTCTGGTCACAGCAGGACAAGGCCGTGGTTGAGGAGCGTGTCACTTACTCCTTTGACCCATGGAAGATGTTCTGGAAGCCTTTTGCTGGTGTGGTCTTTGACATTACACAGTCAGGGCTTCATCTGGCCATGGGTAACTACTACTATTCCTATCAGTTCTATCTGTTCCTCTGACCATTCTCTACTATTTCACTGGGCAGTGATTACCAAAGTGATGCTTTATGTGCCGTGAGGGTTCTCTGGTGCTCAGAGAGTAACAATTGGAGGAAAAAGATGAAAGAATGCAGAGTGCAGCCTGACTCACCAGCCTTGCTCATCCAGGAGCACTGGCAGTTCCCCTGCTTTCAGTGGGGCAATGCTTCCTATTTTTTGTCCTTCTGCACAGCGTACTTTTCCACTGATTCAAACACTGGGTTGCATTGTCCCATATATTTTAGCAAATCAGTGCCAGATATTTTACAGTGTCTTCATTCATCCTGTAAATAGGAAAACAGATTACAGTGTGTCATGTTACCTTCAGACTATGCTTGGCCTTCCCCAGTGCAAAGAAGAGTACTTATATTCTTCTAAGCAATCCTCTTTCTGGGGAAAAAAAAAAAAAGAAGTTTCCTTCTCCAGAAAGTCTGTGAGGGTCAAAGTCTTTGCTTTGCAGTGGATAAATTCAGATCATATTCAGTGTTATACCCTGCAGCTACACTGAGGCCAGTTACTTGGTATTTAATGGCTTTTATTATGGTCTTAGTTGGCTTGAACAGGAATAGTTAGCAAATAATAGTTAAAATTCAAACAGCCATTAAAGTCTGGTCCTGACAAGATGCAACTACTCTGTTACTAATGGACTTTCCCCCACAAGGACACATTTGTTAAAGGAAAATGTTTGAAATATTTGGCCAGTTGACAGTGGAAAAAAGGAAAGAGCAAATTCTAAAGTTCTTAGGAAGCTGTGGCAGCAGTATCCAGTCTGCACACATCAGCAAGAGCTGCTGATCAAGAGAGGCAGCATCGTCCTCAGGAAAGTTTTCCATGAGTTGCCTTTATTTAAACAGATTTACACTCACACATCCCCATTAGCTTGGTGGAGGATGCTCAGAGGAAAAGCTACTTGAAGACCCAGAAATAATGTTTGTCCAGTCAATTAGCAAAGTAAAGCTTCTAGTTGCTGCTGAAGCTTAAAGGAGTTCAGCACTGTTCTGGTGCAGCTGTAATAGTCTGTATTATCTGTGTTAAGAGGAGAAATTGAGTCAAAAAGACTCAGGGGCCTAAAAGTTGAGTCCTACAAGATAATGTGTAGAGCTGTGTGTCACGTGGCAAACACCATAAGTGGCATTTAGGACAAGAACTGCAAAGTTTTGCATCAATTTCAAGGAGGCAGAAGCACCTGTACAGGTTGCAATCTATAGGCAAAGATAATTTGGTTTCAGTGCTTCATTTAGGAACACTTGAACTTTAAGCAAGCAGGTATTTTGCATCAAAACAGTGTTGATTGTTGGTTTGGCCCTGGATTTACTCACTGTTGCTCCAAGCGTGTAAACATTTGGTATACAAACTTACTTGAATGGATTGGCACATGGAGTCCTCCCACTGATGAGCAAAAGGGTTTCATTCATAAGTATCCCTCACCTTAAAATGCCAATACAAAGACATATCCCAGGGGTGATAATATTTAGAATTTTCCATCTCACCCACCCAGCCATTCAGAAGATCTTTCCAGCTGCTCGGAAAGTGTTGTTAAGTGCATAAAGGGCTGGAGGCAGTTGGAGCGCAAGATGTCTTGTGTACTAAATGATACCACTTTGTTCAGATCAGATGCAAGTGCCAATAATATAAGCAACTTCTTTTAAAACTGCAGTTACAAGAGAGGTAAAAAAAAAAACAAAACAAAAAACAAAAACCTGAAAATAGTAACACTTTATGTTGTTTCTAATTAGAAATCACTGCAGAGCTACTCTTTACGTGGTATTTGCAAACTCTCTCTACCAAAAGGGCTCTTGAGGGGCAAGTAGAAAGCTATTAAACATCCTGACCCTCCCCAGCCTCTGTAGTAAATGTACTCTCAGTGCCTGTAATTTGTTGATATCTTTTAATGAATTTTTTCACTCGTTGCTCTTGTACTTCCAGGTCATCTCCCCGTATTCCGAGCTTGGATTGCTTCAGCCTTTCTCGTGCATGTTAGAGCTCGCAAACTTGTCACAGGTTATCTGCAGATGCTGATCTAAATATGTCATTAAGATACTCTTTCCCAAATTACCCAAAGTATTAGAGCAGAAGCTAAGGTCTCTCATGCTTTTTCTCCTATCAACATAACATATTCAAGGTATCTCGAAGGAAGCTGAATGCATCCTTTCAAAGTGAGAACCTGTTAGGTTCCTGGTTTGCACTTGAAATATTGGTCCCTATGTTTTGGCCAAGATGAATGTGATTTAAAGCTCATGAGGTAATTTAGTGTCAATAAAAATGAGAACAGGTCTTCCTGGACTTCAGATAATGGCAGCTACTTGCTAATTTCTACATTTGACTGTATTTTTTTATAGATTTTTTTTCACTCAACACTGATTAATCCAAAGATGTTGTGCATACAGTTAACTACTTAACAAGATATTTGTAAAGAAAGATCTGGTCCCGTGAACCAAGGCCACTTTTTTTCTTCTGTATTCTGTACTGTGCTTGCCCATATTGGATTCATGTAAGTAATGAATAATAAAAACATCTGGTGTGGCTTTATGCATTTTGTTTAACGTCAGCTGAAGGAATACAGATAAAATTCAACCATTAAAGACCACACTCATGCTTTGTGTTTCTCCTCCCAAGATCACTTTTAACTTCACCATGACGAAATGTATGTTAAAAAGAGGGAGAAACCTTCATTCTCACCTATAAAAGTTGCAGCTGTTTTCCTGTTTTTATAGAAAGCAGCAGGCAGATTTACTATAAAAGAGTAAATACTCTGCAGCAAAGTACTATTCACCTTGAGGGATGATGTCAGAACCATAAATAACACTGCGGGAATACAGATATGTCCTTAAAGGCCCATTAAGAATGATGTGAAAAGGAAGTGAAAAATAGGCAAGCAAGTGCGCTATGCACAGCATGCACATGCTAAACATCACTTTAATTTGCATTTGGTCTCAAGTGCAGGAATGGATGGAAACAGCAACAGCATAACAAAACATAATAATCATAATGAATTTGCATATGCATGCTTTCAGAGACAATTAAACAGAATGACAGGCGCTGAACGCATGCATAGTTTGGGGGGGATGGAGGAAGAAGGCAAGTGGTCTTGTTACATGTGGTCTATGTGACCGTGCTGTCCTGTCTGTGAGCATTCCCATTCAAAGTGACTTAGAAAATCAAGCACAATATTTAAAGACTGTTGTTGAAAGACATACTATGTCTAATGTTTGTTTTCCTTTTATTTTTACTAAGGGAGTGAAAAATTTGTAGAATGAGATCTAAAGAGCTGCACTGGTACCAGCTGTCGTGAAGTACGCAAGGTGCGGTTTTAAAAACAGTAAGCAGAGTAGATGATTGGAAAGTCTGGAATAGAATCAGATCATTCTAGTGAATTGTTCTCCGTCTTTTGTCTTCAAAAACTATTAATGACCATAGAAAAGCAGCACAAGTATTTAGAGACAAAAATCAAGAAAGTAAAAATGAAAAATCAGTTTCATCAAACTAATGCTGGAAAACTCAATCATAAATTATTCTAGAAATAACAGAAAAAAGAATCCTTCTTTGGAAGTCAGTTGTGCATTCTTATGCTTTCTAAAGAAGCATTTCAAAGGTTTCAATAGTTAAAGAACTAACAGTGTATCCCCTTTTTAGTGCCAATTTCATGTTTCATGCTCCACTCCAACAGATAAAAAGAAATATGCAGAATATCAAAGCAATTATTATAATTAAAAAAAAAGAAGACATCGTCTTTCAGTTAAAAAGAAGAATCTATGGTAGTAGAACAGTAACACCTTCCTGTCTGTGAATATCACCTCTGATATATTCTAGGGCTGAATTCATCTTTTTCCTCTATTCATAACCACATCTTCCTCTTTTCCATTTTTCCTATGTGTTATATTCCGAATATGTAGCAAAAATTCTTGCTATTGCCATTTATGCTTTGACACTATGGGATACTAAATTTCCATCTCACTGCCATTACTCAGTCCCTTGGGACTGCTTGGTTCTTCCCTTTTGGTATTTCCCTCCACCATCAGCTATGTTTCCACCCCAACTTTTGAACACTCCCAAGACCATTGATGAAAATTTTAAAATCGGGTTAGTTCAAAGACTGATCCCAAGGAGCCTCATAGTTGTGTTCCTGTCTCATGTGTTACCCTTTGAATGAAACACTCTCTCCTTCCACCTCTTACACTAACCTTGATCTTCATGGGTTTAATGAATGTCTTTGTGGCAGTTCAGGTAGATTTGCATCCACCGTCAGGAGAAGATTGGTAAACAGTTAACAGTAAACAGGTTAACAGTTAACAAGAGCAATCGAGCCTAGAAAGACCTCTGACTCTTATCCCCTTCTGTTGGACAATTGTCACTGAAGTCAGTGCCTGGCAGTATAAAGTGCTGACAAAGTGCGTGTGCCTTAGGGAAGAAATAAAGGATCCCTTTTAACTGCTCCTAGGTGCAGGTTCTTTAGCGCAGAAGAAGGAGGTGCTCGCAAAATGAGACCTCTTTTTCCTCCAACTGTCCCACCACTGGCACCACCCAAGATGGCTGAAGCTGCTCTGCTTCCCATCTTCCTTCAGAGCCAGCCTGCACTGCCTGCGGTATGTGCAGCTCTGGCAAGATTTGGTTGCTTAGAGAAGTACAAAAGGGAAAGCAGCAGGGAAGGGAGGGGGTAAAAAGCTGCTTTCTGTTCCTAAAAACCAGCAACGTAGTCAGAGGAGGTAAGTTTTCTGAACATGGCTTCCAAATGGCATCATCGGTTCATTCTTGTGGTTTTAGCTTGAAAACGCTTGCCATTGCACTCTGAGCAGAACAGCTGTCTACCAAATGCTCCAAATGCCTCAAATTAGCTACCCAAGAGCACCCATCAGAAGGGAACGGTTCTGCTGGCACTCAGGAACATCAGGCTTTTATGACATGTCATTCTTTGCTCTGTCCTCATTCAACCTCGCATTGTTTCCCAGGCAGGGCATATCTTCTGAATTAGAGCGAGAATCATTATTGGGAAAATATGGAGACTCTAGTAATTGTACTAGCTTGTGTAACCTTTGCTTAAGTTGGATCACACTCCTTTAACACAAATGGTGACATAGTTTTCCTCTAAGGCAATGGAAAGAGAAGAGTGTCAGGGCAGAAAGAAGAGGGATCTTCAGTGCTGATTTGACATTTTTTGTTATATAGTTGATACAAACCTTTTAATGAGGGGAATGAAAGGAAAACTACATCCCAAAGTTTTCTGCAACCGTAGCTGTGATGATATCAGTGCAGAAATTGGCTCCAGGTTTCCTGTGACAGCTAAGTTTCTGGTTAATGACAAGCATGTTCGGAATTGGAGTTTTCCTTCCTTGTCATGGTCCCATGGTAGTTTTTGTGAGCCAAAAAGGTAGTCAGGTAATCACTATATGTACAGCAATCTGGGTTATCAGCCAAAAGCACCAAGACACTGCTAATTTCCAGAAGCACGTTACCATGCAGATGTGTCCTTCGCATGCTAGGCAGTACCTTACTCGAAAGAGTAAAACAAAGGGGAGCACTTGCCTATGTTAAGTCATTGGCATCAGAAGTGTAGTCAGAATGGTGTGCAAAGGCTGTCCAGGAAAATAGACCTCAGGATGTTCACTTTGGCTTGGAGTCAGTTCTTATGCTTTCGTTTGGTTTAGTACCTACTGCCCTTTAAGGCTTTGGGGGTTTTGTTTTCTGCTAAACATAAATGGAAAAATGTCCTCTTCCTTCGGGAGAGAGAGCCAAATTCTCTACTAGTAAAAATAGTGCTTTGTTTATTTAAATCTCATATTTTTCAAAACAACCAAATGATCTTATACTTGTAATTGACACATGTTCATTATAGAAAGTGCTCCTAGGGAAGATGGAAACTTGTTCAGTGCTATTATCTTTTAAGCATGCTCCTTTCCAGCAAACATCCCACAAGTCTGGAAGTCTCTGCTCTTCTCTTGCCTTCTGATGTACCCCCACGGAGTTCCCACTGTAACACCAGGGAGTTCTGCTCCTATAGAACAATTCCTGTTCCTCAAGGTGAACCTTACCAGCATGTTAAAGAAAAAGTCATGTATGGGAGATTTTTTTTTCCAATATAAATTAATCAAATTTCTAGCTAGCTTTAAAAAATTGTGCCAAAATTCTATTAAAGAGACTCATTATGCACATATCGTTTTCTTAATCCACTAAATTTGTGATGACAATGATCTCTTATCCTTTTATTTGTACAAGGCATAAGAAGAGTCCTTATTCATCATAGCAGCTTATAGGCACTAGATAATATTAATAGCAGTAGTAATTCATGTCTCAGTAATGAGTTTCATGAGTTGCTTTGTTTTTTGAAAGCTTCCTTTTCTTTCTGAAATTTGCTGCCATAAAGTTTGTGGGAGACTTATTTTAATATTATCACTTAGGGTGAGTAGGAGCTAACTTTTGAACATTCAGCACTTCCAGTCTGTCTGTCTTCACTGCCAAGTTTTGCATCAATTCAAAATAGACAAAGGCTATATATTAGAAAGATCTGCGATTCAAATTCATTTTGCTTTGTGGGATAACTGCAAAATGTTTGTTTGCATATGCAGATCCAGTGCCCAGCTTGTTTGTTCACAGCTTCTTCAGAATATAAAGCCATTGTGACCCGCTGATCTGATGATCTGCAAACCATAGACAAGGGAATTCTGCCCAGTAATTTGTGTATTAAGTTAGTAACTTATGTTGTAGCTGCACATCTTCAAATACACAGGCAAGATTAAGCCTCCTTCAGAAATAACAGGAAATACTGGATTTAAAGATATATTCAGTACTAATTTATTTCAAATATTATTCAGAAATATTTGTACAGGCCAGTGTTCCCTGTACAAGTGCTAAAAAAGTATTTTCTAAGATCCTTGGTTGTGACAAATATTTCCAGATTTCAGTCACCTGATCAGTGCTTTAGGAACCCTGTAGATAAGCTGGTGATGTAATGAATGATCTCATGCACTTCAAACTTGAGCTGGTTGCAGCTGAATCTAAAAACTTTACTAAAGTGAAGCACTGGTAGAATAGAGTGTTCCTTAATGCAGAATACAGACAACACTTCAACCTTCCTTGTGTCAGAAATGATGATGAAAAAGGAGAAAAAACTGCCTTAACTACATCCATGAGCCAGTACATCTGCTCTCCCAGTGGAAGAAAGAGTCTAGGTCTCCTTGCCTTCACGTCCAGTGCTCCATCCGTTAGGCAGTGCCACCTTCCCAATGTCATGCCGTCGTTGCACCTACAAGATGTGCTCCCTCTCCGCGGTGCAGCCTGCAATGAAGGACAAGTTAGCAAGGCAAAGGAGGACAAATACTGCTGCCACAGGAAAAAAGTCACTAAGAAAGTCACTGCTGTGAGTTCTTATAGGCTGTTATCAGTGCAGCGAGGGGGGTGCATTGGGTTAGCAGCTGAGTTCTCACGACAGATTTCTGCTAGAAATAAATGTACACATGTTTCAGTGCTGATAGGTAAACTCGGCTTCCTGGAAATCAACTGATTTGTGTACATGTTTACTTCTGTTCTTGGCTGGAATTTCCCCAAGGTGAGGAGGGTAGATAAGTACCATTTATTTTTCCCCTCAGAAAATGCCTTTTCCCATGCCTTGGCTGCCCTAGGGCTCCTTGAGCTCAGCAGAATTTGTGCATATTCAAGACCCACGCCGTGTCTCCAAGTGACACCCACCCACAGTGTCCCTGGGGATGGCAGCTGTACCTGGGCTGGCTGCCGGTGCGAGCGCTTCCAGCACAGCTCCCTGAGCTTTCCTTGCTCATCGTCCTCATCCTACACAGCCTTCCTCCCCAGGCTGATCAGCTGGGAGGCACTTTAATAGCAAGGCGACTCTGTGTGAAGCATCATTGTAAAGGGCAACTGGGGATTATGTTTTGTCCCTAACACGATTTAACCTCCTATGCCACCTTCCTGTCCCCGTCGAAAATATGTGTTCCTATTTTCCTCCCTTTGCCTAAATCATGCTTTTCTGAGCTTCATTCTCAAACGATGGGTCTCTGTTTATCCAGATCAGTGTAGACTAAGCAGGATTATAAAACCAGATTTATCCAGGGCCATAATACTGTACTTCCAAGGAGCACTCTCCAGTGACTGTGAGGTGCTTAATCTTTTAGATTAACTAGAAGGATCTATGGCTTTAAACTGCTGTTTTGCGTCATGTCCTGAAAGCCGCTTTATGAATTGGTTGGGAAACATTATAACAGTGATTAAAAAATTGTCTCTGATCATGGATTCTGCACGAAAACTGAGAGGTGAAAGCATCACTTCTTGGCAGTTTACTTCACCTTTGCTCTCCCACGTAGCAGACTTACATGTACGATGCAGACAGCAGCGCTTTCATGAATGACAGAGTATTTCCTGAAGACATGGAAAAAGAAAAGGAGAACACCAGGATATGCACTAGTAACTCAGGGGAATGCTCTTCTCTTGACATTGCCCACCTTACTCTTTAGCCCAGCACTCATGCTGTGCTGTGCTGAAACACGCTCTTCAGAGCCAAATATTAGGCAGAAAATTAAAAACTAAACAAACCAGGTATGCACCATCAGTAAGAGCTTCACTACAGGCCAGCTCTTGGCTGCAGAACTTCTTTTCATTTCTCCCTCTGCTAACCTGGAGGATCCATATCCTCCCACCTCCCAGCTTTTCCCGTCTTGCCCCTTTTGCAGTGATTGCTCAATCCACTCCCTATTGACACGTGCCATGTCACAGCAACGGAGGAGGATGCAATTTAACGCTGCAAGAGTAATTGACTGACCAAGCCCACATGGTGATTAAGAGTTACGTGGGATAATCTGTGCACATCGTATTTGGGGCTTGGATGGCTCACATCTGGGTCTGAAATGGCCATCTCTAAACACACTCCCTTGTCCCTACAAACTGTGTGCGGGTGTTGGGAACGAGGTAACAAGGCATCTCCTCTGCCTGCTGGATGCCTGCATAACACTCCTGATTTTCATAAGGCCACTCACAAGTGCCTGGGACTTTTTATTGCCCGTATAGCAACTGAGATCATCAGGACAGCTATGAAAACTCTGTCCAGGTAGAAATAGTCTGCAAGTGCTTCTCCTGGTGATAATATTCTAAAAAAGGAAACAAGCAAGAGAAAAACAGTTCCATAAATTTGTTTATAGAACATTCAGTGACCATGAATCATGCTATAAATATACCAGGCTATAGATTTCAGGGTTTCTTTACCGGATTGGTACAGTGGCTGGTAGCAGACCTTGGTAACAGTAGCTTCATGATGGTTGTGATAAACTGTTTTTATTCCTTATCTCTCTCTTTACTCCTTCCTTCCAGTTACACCAGGCTTTTACCCATAATGTTTATTCCTCACCTCATGGAAAATTTTTGACTGAGAAAAAAATCACTTCTGTTGAAAAACCAAAAATGTCCAGCCAAAACCAACGTTTTCATTGTTCGGCTGAAAATGAGAGGTTTGCCATTTTAAGCTTAAAGTTTTTGGTTTGAGGCCAAACTATTTTTGTTTTATGCCCAAAGTCTCCAGTAAAAATTCCCAATTTTTCAGCGAGACAGACACTTGTTTTTACATCAACAAGAAAAAAGTTAAAAACCTGATTGCTCACTGAAAGTAGTTTAGACAAAACCAGTTCTACAGCAAAGTCCTTTTTCTTTAAGTGAATATTAAATAGCAAATGAAACATGTTTCGGTTTGCCTGCCTGTTACATGAACATGGCAAAGCTGAAGGAGAACGCTTGCCAAAAATTTTCATGATTGGAACAGCAATGACGCCATGTGAGTTCAATGTTTGATGACAAGTGAGACAGTCCCTGCTCGGTCCTTGTCCTCTGCAGGGCAAATTGCAGCTTGTGCACAGCTCAGAATTCATGAGGAACAGCACTGGCGAAGGAGCCTGCAGCTGCTGCGGTTGTTGAAGCACCAGAGCTTTTATAACAACCGTATCAACCCCGATTTCTGGTATGAACTTCAGCAAGGAGGTTGTGTGTGGACTCCAGAAATGCTAGACCCTGCTTATAGACACGGATTTACATTACATTAGGGAGTGAGATTTTGCTCATTGCCATTCCCGAAGTAACTCTTTAGGCACAACAAAGAATTAAATCAGTTAAAGCTGTTCTATTTCTGACACCATATCAAGAATTCATATAAGAAGCGAGGAGAGGAAGTCATTTGCAACTCACAACACCATATGTTAGTAGGCCCACAGGAAACTCTACTGTATATCCAGGTGCACCGTTGACTATTGACTTTCTGCATACAGCTGGTATGCACTTCTGTTTCCAAGGATTTGCCATCTTGTGGTAGGGCTGAAGTAATATCTAAAACCCTGTGTGAGTGTTTTGAAATGGGGAGGTGAAGAGAGGAGCCGCAAAGGAGTATTACTGCTCTTGTCATCTTGTGGATGGATACCTTGGTGCAGAACTCCAGGCTCAGCAAATGCCAGCAACACCAGTCTGAGTAGTCCTGACCTAAGAAGAAGGGATAACAAGGAGCATACACTGTAAACATAAAGAAATCATAGGAGCTGGGCAATCAATAATTGATTATTGGTGTTTCAATAAACCAGGCTATTATTTGATACAAGGGAAAAGCTTTCCAAACAGCTTCATAACAGTCTTCTTGCTCCCCTGAATGTGTGCAAGTGCTTTTCTTGCTTAGCTGCTTTTAATGATAACCAGTTGCTGTGACTTCTGTGGGACTGCTTTTTAATACAGCTTTCAGCTGACAGAAGGCTACAGGAGCCACTAGAGTGGAAAGGGCCATCACATACCAAATGAGCATCCCATGTCTCTGCAACCTTTGCTGCTCCTCTACAATAGGGGGAACTTTGGGAAAGTTCCAAAAGGAGCCTAAACCCACTGCTACCTAGAATGCCCAACACCTTGATGGGAATCAGGAAGACCATCGCAAGAGCCTAAATGTGGCATTTTTGAATGCCAAGAGTTGGCCCTGTAATTGGCTAGTTTGGGAGTGGATGTCTTTTTTTCCTATCTGTGTTTGTTGCCTTGAACTTCAGGCACATTTCAGTGAAACGTCTATCAGGGAAATATAACATGGAAAGTTGGCATTTTCTAATGATTTCCATAGAGCAATTTCCAAGTAGATAGACATCCTGTACAACAGTAGACCAAAAAATGACAAAGTGTTGATTTTCTTAAGAAGAGAGACCTATATTTGTTACCCTCCACAGAAGTAAGGCCACCATCATGGTGGTTGTTGGGTTGTAATTTGTGTGTGTTTCCACAGTATCAAACACTATACTGTTATGCTTGGCTAATACTGGAGGTGAACAGTTCATCAGAGGAGGGAACCAGCACACATCAACAAGAGAACCAACTGAGTGATACATGACTAAACTTGAGTTACTCTCAGGTAACACTATAAAATATACTGACACAAGCATTGTAGTAACTGTAAAGTGTTTAAGTTGATCTTCAGGCATTTTTAGGTACCAAGGTGAACTTGATATGAATAATACTGATTTCATTTAAACTTCAGGTTTAGTGTTTTGGTTAGGAGTTTTAAAGATCAGCTTAATGATTCCTTGCTAAACATACTGGCATATTTTCAAAGTTGTCTGTAAATTAACATCTCAATGATTATCAAATATTCTCAGTTTGAAGAAACATCATCACTGGGACCAGATAGATGAATGGAAAGAAGTGATGATGAATAATTTCTCACTGGTATGAACAGTGGTTTCAGCACATTCATTTCAAGTATCTTTGCTATGCACTGTGGCATAGGAGAGCTTTAAGATAGAACTTCTTTTCCCCAGAAAAATTGATTTAGACATTGTTAGATTTGGGGTAGTATTTTTTTTTTCATCCCTCTATTCTTTTTCATGCCACGTATTTCTCAATGAAGTAATTTTATCCCTGCATTCGCGTATTAAGAAAAGGAAAAAAAAATTCAATCTGTGGGTTCTCAGTTGTAGCAAGTTATGGTTTCCTACAAGAGTTTTCCATGGAATTTGTTTAGGAAAAAATGTGGAGTGCACCAAAATGAGATAATGACGGGGTTTGGTGTTTATCAAAGCCCTTTTTCCCTCGTCATCAAACTGCTAACGTCCTGCTGTCTACTGGATGAAAGGGTGCTGCACAAGCCAAAATGTGAAACACAACTGATCTCTTGTAAGGTTCTCCCTTGCAGAAACCAGTATAGAAACCTGGGGCAGTGCAAGGATCTGTGTCTTTCTGCTTCCAGCATTAATTTCAGATGAAGAAGATGAGTATGTTTATGAGCATACAACAACGAAGACTCGATAATTGATTAAATGCTGTACAGATCCCACAGAAAACTGAAAGGGTACCCCATTTCTACTACCTAAATACCATGTGATGTGGATACCTCTAAGTTAAGCAAACTAGTTGCTTAGTGTCACTATATTGTACAAGTGAGTGACCCATTCCTACTGACTGCTGGGGAGGATGGCAAGTCTCATTTTCACTAGGACTCCTCTGTGAGTCTTTGAAATACACTCTTTCAATGAGAGTGTTAGCCATCTTAAATCATCTCAAATGTAGCATCTTAAATATTGCCAGTTTTACTAAGGTTTTTTGATGCTGAAAAATTCCTTGAAAACTCAGTGTATGACTGTATACTTCAGGGTAATGTAATCATGATGTTAATCATAAAAGTAACCTAATCTCTCTCACCTGTGTTGGATTATTTCTTTTCTCTTCTGTTTTGCCTTTCTGTCGTTTTTCAAATCCTATACTTTGTGCAAGCATGTTCTTTACACACATTCTCGTTTAAAACTCAGTGGATTTCAGAGTCAGGAAGGGTTTTATTTTTTTCTCCCCCTTTCTTCCCCCCTAGGAAAAAATCAAGTATTTTATGTTTTTCTCTTCTTACTGTGGGTGAAATCCTTAAGTGGTATAAATCAACATCATTCCAGTGAGGTAGAAAGGCTCTATTTTCACTTATAATAGTGGAGAAGATCACCTATTGAATTTAGTATTTTTCACCAATTATAATAACTTATAAGCATTTCCGATTCTCTTTTATTTGCTGGATAAAAGCGGGTTTTATGTGTATAACTCCTAGGGTGATAATAGCAGGGAGCAGTTTTACTGCACACATATAACTTTTCCTTAGGCCAAGAAAAGCAGCCGCAGCATTTCATCTACTCCCAGCAAAAATTAAGCAAGATTAAAAAAAAATATAAATCTAATGATGGGGACAGAACATAGTGGGAGAAGAGAAGCTAAAGTATGCAAATTAACGACATGAAGTATACAGGAATCACTCTAAGTAGTTTGTCCTCTATTTTAAATGTTTTTGAACTCACTCAAATTAAACTTTCAATTAAATGATCATATTTTCTGCCTTTTATTTTTCCCCTACAGCTACATGGGATAAAAATCAAAGGATGAAAAACAGAAACATGAATATTTAATCTGCGTGTTATTCTTGCTGACTTTTCAAAGTGCAGTTTCCTAGCTGCCTGACTGCAGGGTAGAACAGCAGCAGAGTCATTCATGAGAGCATCCTTATCCGGGAAAGCTCATGATCTTTACACTAATAATGTGAATGAAGGATCTTAGACATTTGCATACAAACTGTCTTGAAAATGGGCCTTATTCTGGAAAAGAGAAGAAGACAGAAGGAAGGTTTGGGTGAAAGAAAGACCAGAAAGCACACACACCCCTTGGAGTAGCACGCCCAGATACCTGAAGTATTTTGCAGGATTCAAGCTGTGAAAGAGATAGAAATTTAAGTTTATATATTTCCATAAAAATTTGCTTCAGAAGGAAAATGGGTTTTCAACGGCATTGCACATTTCCACATAAAGACAAGAAAGAGGATCATATTATGTATCTCTCTGCCCTTTTCCGCAGAGCTTATCATATAATCATAAAAAGGAATCAGGTTGTTCAGGCATAGTTTGTCCTTGGTACTTCGGTGCTGACTTTTGCTGTTTGTCTTGTCCTTCGCGTGCCTGGGGTTGGCCTCCATGAGAATTATCCCCACAGACTTTTTAAGGACAGGCCACTATTTTCCAATGAATGCTCACAGTGTTGAAAACTAAAAAGGAAAAGAAGCAAATATTCAATAATGTCTGTTTTGAAATGTCATCTGTATGTTTCAGAGACCTGAGAGCCACATGCAGTTTCCTATACTACAGGTTTTATGGACAATAACTAGAGCATCTGAACACAACTACCCCCTGACTGGTTCCCTTCCACTTGTTTCTTCCCACTACAGCCAAGGCAGCTATTAAATAGCATTAGAGAAAATGCCAATTAGTTTAAGGTAAAGCAATACTCAGCTTCAATCTTATATGGAAGAGATTGGAGGAATGGATGGTGGGTTGAGTTTGGAAGATCCTGAGGCTCGGAAGGTCAAATAGGCAGTCAGAGGGAATTAAACAGCATCGTCGATGTGCACAGGGGGTGAGGTTGCAGGAGCTGAGCCGTTCGTGGGTGTGTATAAATGTCAGCTGTGTGGTGGTACTGAAAGAATATAGGGACTACAGGCTACAAGAAAAAATCCTGCATATGCAGGGAACAAAAAGCAGATGGAACCAATGTGAGATGACTTTGTCGTTGAGGTGAATGTATGCAAGTCTATCTTTAATCCTATTAAGGATCCCTAGAAAGCTGAAAATCTCCATATAAATGCCCACAATATTGAGCTCTTCAGTGTTGTATCTGTTGAACTTTAATGTGAAACTTCAGAGTTAGGTGTCTATTAAAGAAATGCTGTTCAAAAGTTGAAGGCATCCCAGTATTTTGATCATCCTTTTTGATGGAAATACCCTTCATGGCAGGTGTTTCCAAGCTCTGACAGAGGATCAGTGATGATGTTTCAGCCCTTATCGTGCCCTTTTTAAATGTTAAATGAAATAAGTGGTGGACTGGCAAGGTACATGAGTGAATATTGCCTCCTGTTACAGCACTGGGATCTGATGATCCTGGCCAATGGCACCAGTAAGCTGCCATGGCTTACAGCATTGCCTTCCCTCTGGGCTTACCTCTCTTCTTAAATGTGCTGTATGAGTCTGCTGGAGACCACAACTGATCGTGTGGACATTTATAAGTCTATATCCATCTATATGAGGATGACGCCACATGTACATACAGATAGGATTTTTTTTAGGTTGTCTATTCTTAAGAAAGTAAACTAGATGGTTTACATAAGTGTGCTTCTTCCTGAAAGGCTAAGCTATTTTAACAGTGCATTCCACCAAAATGAATAATATTTGGCTTTTGGAGGCAGATTTTTCTGTGGTTACAACCTCTTTTGCACATCATAAAAGTCCAACCCCATCCTCTTGCTTTTCTTTCATTAAAAAGAACAACTAACCTTTAAAAATACCGTATTTGTCATATGCTTGTTTGGGTTTCAGCTGGTATGATTTATGTGTCTATCTTCAGAGTAAATATACTCATTGAGGAAAATAATCAAACATATTACACCATAGAAATGAAGTTTTGAGGTGAGAGTGGGTCATGGCAGATGGTGTTGCTGAGGACGTGGTCTCCTTAGACCTGTCTTTGCAAAGAGGTCACTGCTTAGGCTGGGCTGTAAGTCGAGGTGGGTTACGAGTCCAAGCGTTGAACTGGAAAGCCTCCAACACTTGCAGGTGATCAGTGTGTATAACAGTGAGCTGAGATGACAGCAAAGTGCTCCTGCCTTCCCATGGGAACATTATGGTCATGTTCTGTTACCAGGATGGGTAAAACCAGGCTCCTAAATCCCAAATCCTCCCACATTTTACAGCGTGGATCACATTAGCAATTTGTGGCTCCGGTTTACCTCCAGTTCTAGTCTGACTGCATTAGCACCTTCAATTAGTTAACCAGATTCTGTTCTCAGTTGTACCACTGTGAATCACAGGTTGATCCTGCAAATTTTAAAACAAACAAGCAAGTAGCTCTGAAAGAATCTGGCCTACCATAAATAAATTTGTCCCTTGACTTAACAAAACTTTTCAGCTGGTGCAGATCTCTCCAGTTTTGTTTAAGGCCCTAGAGGTATCCCTCTTTACACAATGATCAGATCCAAATTGAGCAGGATTTCTTGGTAGAAGGGGAAAACTATCTGAGGAGGGACTAAATGGCACTGTATCTTTCCAACTGTTCAAAATTTGTTTTGCCAAAGCAACAGGAGAAAGCTGTTAAAAAAAGATTTTAATTGTAAGTCATTTCGGCTTTCCCTGTAAGAAAACAAGGAAGAAGCAAACACAATGGCTAAAGAACATGAAAAGATCCCAAAGGTTAAGAATGCTCCAAGAAAAATATGCTCTCAATCCGAAATTGTGAGCAATGGAAACATTATTTGCACTACTTTCAGTGCTGTTGTTGGTTGCAACAGGCAGCAAAGCCTCTGTGATTTCCAGGGTCTGGTTTTCCTTGGGAAGGGAGCAGGAGGAGAGAAACATCAGAGGCTGAGCCTTTCTGCCCCGTTTCCCGGAGAGCTCAGACAGTGCGTTCAGCTCTGCCACTCTCCTACCACAAAGGATATATTTGCATAGCTCATTTGCAGGGTGAGTGAGAAGGCTCAAGTGGCAAATTGGATATTGATAACTTCCAGAAGACTTTTGGGGACTGCTGTGTTATTCCACTCGTCTGAAAAATCGACAAACATTTGCAGCAAAAAAGTTCCCATTCTGGCCAAAAAGTATGGCTCCAAATGAATTAACTTTCAAAACTGATATTTAAGGATGTTTTATTAGTCTGATGTCTCTCCAAATTTTGCCAGAACCATCATGTTGAAAGGCTGTAGGCTCAGTTATAATAAAAGAGACGTTTGTAATTGTTTCCTCTCAGCATTATCATGTAAGGGTAAAGGCAAGTGGAAAAGCACTTTTCAGTGCAAGTTTTCAGTATGCTCCCTTAGGTTCCTCAGTTCGTATCCTGAGCTCCTGATGATGCAAGGAGGTGTTTGGGCGTTGTGTAGGAGCATGTGCTGCATGGAAGTGCTCTTGGGGATCTCCATGGCATGGAGCGGAGCAACCTGTACCGGCACAAGAAGAGAGCACAGGCACAGTGCAGTCACACCCCACCACCGCTGCTGAGCACAAGCCTTCCCTCTCCTGTCCTGCCTCTGGAATATTGTAATTCTTAACAGGAGGGGGAGAAGTGTGCCTTTTCTTGTTTTGCTTCTCTTTGTTTTGCTGTTAGTTTGTCTTTGTGTAATGTTTTCATTAATTAAGGATGGGACTTTTTTTTTTTTTTTTAAAAAAGGAGGCAAGGATCCAAGCTTAGACTTTTCGCATAAATATTGGCAGAACAGCTTATATGAGAGAAGGAAAACAAAGGTTATCGTGATTAGCACATGATTTTATTTAGGCAGTGTATCAGTTAAGTTAGTCTCAACATTATAACATTTCAGCTGCTGGTATTTTCCATATTAAAAATAAAATTCAATTTTCCAGTTTTGCAGAAACAAAAATTCCAACCATTTGTTACTTTCCACCACCACCACCACCACCACAAGGGACGAAAAAGGAAAAAAATAGAATTAAATACAGCCTAATCCCCTAAAATAAATTTCCACAAAGGCTATTTCTATCTAAGTGAAAATATCAGTGCAGAAATTGTAGCCATCCTCAGTGTCCGTACCGTGTGGCATCTCCCAGATAGCTGTGTGCACTTCATTGCTCGTGGGCTCATTTAGCGTGGGGCAAACCTGGCCTAAATCTTCCAAACTGTGTGATTTTACTTTGTACTTACAGCTGTATAACCTAGATCAGACTTTACCACGGAATATGCAGAGATGCTCTGCATGCCCTCTTCGCCATTGGATGTGAACTAACATTTTGCAAAGCAGCATCAGTGTGCAGGCTCCCCGGCCAGCTCAGACGGAGCAGTGCCACTTCTGACCGTGTGTGGCAAGCTTTTTCAATGCTTGGTTTAGTTCCATTCAGGCTACAAACCAGAGAACCAAACCAAAAACAGAGAAGAAAAAAGAAGGAAAAAATCCTTTCTGATTTTCAACATAAAGCTAGGATTACCACCAAAGAACAATAAAAATTCTTTTATTACCAACAACAGGAAGAGCAAAGGGAAAAGAAACCACAGAAAATCTTTGTTATAATTTTTCCATAACAAATAAGGTCTTTTCTGGTCATGTTTGGTGTTTTTTTTCCTTAAAATTGTATCTGTTTAGGAAAAAAAATCTTGTTTAGAATAAAAACAAAACTGTAGAGGAAAAAGCATAGCTCTTATTAAAGAGTTTGACATCATAACCCATCTATTAAATAGCAGTATTCTTAAAGGAAAGTAATTTACAAATAAAAGGACGGAAATGAAAGGTTGTATGAGTTCCCCAGCCCATTGTTGATGCAGTAAAGCACAGAAAACTTCCACTATCTATAGTCGCGGAAGTCATGTATTAGCAGGAACCAGCGCTGGAGGTTCCCACAGGGAGAAGATCCTTGTGGAGAAATACAGTTGTGACTTGCCTTTGTGTTTCTTTACTCCCCACACTTTTTTATGGTTTTACTGGGGGTGACTAAGGAAGATAGAGTATCAAAGAGGAGTGAAATACACTGCTTCCTTGGCTAGCGGGTGCGATGGAGCCGCATCCCGCGGTGCCCTGCTCTCCCTGCTCCACCATGGATGCTCCCACCCTGCAAGCATGGCCAACCATCAGCTGAAAGCAGACTCCTGTGATTTTGAGGGGGACGTGAAGTTATCTCCAAAAGCTTTTTTTATGTTCTCCCTAGATTTGGAGGTTGGTTTGGGTTTGTTTTTGCTGGGCTTCTGAGAGAAAACTCTTTTTTTCCCTCATACAAGTCTGGCACGTTTTCTTCCTGCGCTCAGCGTTTGCTGTGTGGCTCTCTCCAAGGCTGATTAGGGTCGATAACGCGTGGCAGTGAGTTATTACCATGTGAGACTGTAAAGCCAAACCAGACAGATTCGACATAAAACAGTTACAGAAATGGCCTTTTTTTCCCCCCTTATCTGACTCTGCTCTTGATAGCAAAGGCAGCCTGGTAACAAAAGATTTTGTTCCCCCTTAATCTGTGGTGAGAAGTATCAGGCAATTCACCCATCAAAAAGGTCTGTCTGCTCTGATCCTCTGCCATGGAGAGACAGGAGATGCTGCTAATCCAGGCCTGGGTAACGGCCATCCCAGACCACAGCGGCTGGGGTCCCCCTGGGCATATCCCAAACGATAGCAGAAGGGCAGTGCCTGGATTTCCCCTTAGGCACACAAGGGACACACTTTCCCAAAGGGATGTTGAAGGTGGCTCAAGGGTGAAACAACAAAGCAGCAAAGTTCTCGCCAGATTTTAATGCGGTTGAACCAGGAGTAATTTCCAAGTTCTTTAATCAAATTCCTAAATTTATGAATAAATATTAAAATGCTGACAGGAGCCTCCTTATCATGATATATCTTTCTTCTATTCCTTCTTTGTTACTCTTCAGTTCCTTCTCGCATCCAAGCACCTGTTGCTCTCCCTGGTTACGTTGCCATGAAATTATGGCCTGAATCGAGCAAAGACTTGTGACCAGGTTTAGCTATAGGCAGCTTTGTTGGTGTCAGTTCCCAATTCCCTCTCAAAAGGTAAGCTGGGGTCACGTGGGCACGAAGCCCAACGAAAGCCTGAGTTATTCTGCCCTGGTGTCTGCACTGGTGTCTGAATCTCTATGCTCTTCAAAACAGAATTTAGAAATGGATGTTTGGGCAGCACCAAAGGGGTCCAGTCCTTTCAGCCTCTTACATTGTATTGTACAGTGTTAACCTCCTGCTCCAGTTAATTTGCTAGCCAAAGGGGTCAAAGATGCTCATTTTGTTTTAAGCACTGATGTCTTAACCCAGAAAGCATAATCGAATCAATCTAGAAAAAAATAAAAAGGCTCAGTTTCCATGTACATATTTCCAGATGTAAATTCTCCTTTAATTTAGTACAAAATTATTGTACCGTAAATTCTTTTATAACATTGCTAGGTTTCATTTTTGGTTTTGTTTTTCATTTTCTTATGTATTTTGTGGATTTGGGGTCCAAACAAATGAGAGGGTACTACCAATGACTTGAACCAGTTTCTAAAAGATGTCTTTTTTTTTTTTTTTCCTTTTTTCCTCCTTGCACCACTTTTTTCTCTCTGACTTCCTCATCATGGGCTTTCTCAGGAGGGCAACACATTTTGCCATAGTGTGTGATGGGAGGATTAAGATTCCCATCGCCAAACTCTTTCCTGAGGTACATTTGTAAAATATTAGAAGATCCCTCAACATGAAGTCTGCAACATATTCTGGGAAGATCATGCTGATGAAACGCTGATACACCTCATTGAGAATCTGTAGGAAGATGTCCCAGAAGAAAAAAAGCCAAGAATTAGAAATTTATTCAGAACACAGTGTTCACATTTACAATCAAACAATCGAAGCAACCAAACCGCATAGCATTGGATATTTTCCTGTAAAAGAGCTGCTGCGTGCAAATCTAGATGAAAGAACCCTGTGGAAATAAGATGCAAAATCAAGGCAAAAAATGATTTCAGCATTGTGTGGAGCAGAGCTGGGGTCAGGCAAGGCTAGGAAGAGATGGGTCAGCAGGGAACATGGCTAAGGACCTGAGCTGCATTGATTATGGTGATCTAGATAAGGTGCAGAGCAGCTCCGTGGTTGGGACATAACACGTAAGGGTAATATTTACCTGTTCTCTCATATGGTCTGATACAGTATATAAAACCTACACTTACAAACATTACTTGTCTATTTCACTGAAGGTGCTGTAGCACAAGATACTTCCAAGACATGTAAGACCTTTATCTGAGGTCTATCTAACCATAAACTTCCTACTCTCCATCCCTCAGTCCCTGAAATACAATATAAAGTCATACAGAGAAGGACAGAGATTCATTCTGATTCATTCTTTCCCAAAGACACTTTCTTTTGAGAACAGTGGAAAGTACCTTGGTGGTTTTTTTCCATGACCATAATTTAATTCTTTATTTTAACCAAGTTGCTACGTTCTTTCTCCTTGATAACTCACGAGTTCAAATGTAAAAAATGTATTATTACAAGAGACAATTATGGGGTTCAAAGCATTCTGAAGCATTCCATGCTTCCAGCTTCTGGTACTGATATAAGTAGAGGAATATTTGTGGTTTTTTTACTTGCATGAAGTGGAAGAGTTCCAAGAGCTGGTGGTAAAAGGCCTAATGAAAGTCTGCCTTCATCAGACACAACAAAGATCCTGCATCCTGGGAGGTTAACTGTTTATAAGGACATGATGCCCAAGTACTATCATACAACACAAACAAGCCCTTGACCATGTAAACTCAATCATTTCATGCTCAGTCAAAAATAACAATAGCAAAATTATAAGAAAAAAAAAAATCCTGGTTTTGTTTGGCTTTGATTTTTTTTTTTTTTTTTTTTAAATAAAGCATTACTTTGGAAGTTGAAGGTATGCAGCTCTCAAGTTCCCAAAGTTTGTTTGGACTGAAGATGTGTCTAGCACCTTTTGTGGTGTAGTTGGATACCTGGCAGGCTATAGAAATAATGTCTATTTTGAAGTACAAACAGTTGTTGCACAAACATCTGACTGCTGTAGTGCAGGAGGTTCTTTTCTACTGAACTTTCTGTTTGTCATTTATTTTTCCACTTTATAAATACTGATTGGAAACTTCTTCTTGGAAGAAAGAAGGAAATCTTGTGGATTGTAAACACTGAGAAGAAGATGGATTGTTTAGGATGGTGAAAAGGATATAAGGACTAAAAGCATAATGTTAAGTAGAGGAAAGTTTAGGCTGAATAACAGGATAAACTTCCAAGTGCTGAAATCTTATTAGACTGTGGAAAATTATTCCAAAGGATGTGGGAGAAGATCCACTGTTTGAAAAGTTTGCCATTAGATTGGACAAAGAACTAAAAATAAATCTTAAGTGATCTTGCCCTAGTAAAGGGGGTCAACTGATGAGGCCAGGTCAATGTACCCAGCACAACCTCTTTCGATTTCATTGGGCACAAATCAATCCGTGCCCAGGGAGGGAGAATATCAATGAGACGTGTATATCTAAAGACAAATTCACCCAACATCTTCGTCTTGCAGGGATGGACTCTGACCCTGTAACCTGCTGAGGAGAAAACCTGTGCCGTGCAAGAAAGTAGGAGCTGTCAGCAGCCGCTCATCTCAGCGAGAAATACAGCAATTTTAAACAAAGAAAACAGAAAGAAAATATATATATTTGAGTTGCTTTACTGTCCAGAGGGCCAATTGTACCCTGAGGCTCAGAGAGCCTTCTTCATCCACGTGGAGTGGCCTGGGAGAAAGCGTGAAGAACATTGGAAAGATGTGTTATGTTTTCAGCCCATCAGAAAGAATACAGAAATTAATTTGACACAGCTGAGCCCAAACGGAGATATTACGTCCTAACACTTGCCATCTGTCCTTAAAGGACGTGTTCAGTTTCAGCACCAGCAGTCAAATCCATGAGAGAAGGAGCAGTCAGCAGCAACTGCGGATTTACTGTGTCACTCTTGGCAAAATAATTCAAGTGCCTCATATCAGATAGTCCAACATTCAGGAGAGAATTTAAGTTTTAAATACACATGTGTTTAAGTAACAGGTTAATAAAATTATTGTCAGTGTGGATAACTTACTATCAGATGATCTAAGTTGCTGACTTGTTTTACGTAGTGATGGCAAATGACATGAGGCAAAAAAGATACAGCAGGATTTAAAACAGTAACTATTTGCCAGCAAGATTATAGTATTTTGGATATTAATCCACTTGCTACCTTTTCCCCTTCTCTTTATGGATGATCTAAAAGGAAATTCTGTTTGTTTGTTTGTTTGTTTTTTAAATCCATTCATGATGGTATTGACCTGATGTTCCTGAAGAGACGAGAAATCTGCCCATTGATTTTGCTGGATTCTTGGATATTATCAGACCGTCTAAATTTACTACATAAACTCCATATTTCTGAACTGTTTGCTCTGGGGACTCGTTATGAGTCTTCAAAATTTGATCTGAGTTACTTAACTCTGACTGGTCAGATGGATCAGATGGTGGCGTTTCCAGTCCTGAATGGAGGCATGTGTAAGCACATCTGGTGCAAATATTTCCTGGTAGAAACCGAAATGTCAGTTTCTGTAAATACTTCTCTGTGTGATTCTGAAATTTGCTCTCCGCTACATTTTTGGCCAGTAAAACTTGATAACTCAAAAGTTCTTAGAAAGCAAAGACAAAGAGATGTGAACGTGGCCAAAGTGACTTTATTGCAAATTCGAATGAATCTAATAACAGTTAAAGCACATGTTAAATCTGCAGTAAAATTAAATCTTTTGTAAAGACTTGAGAAGATGCACAGTGCTTAAACTAGTAGTAGAGCAGATGGAAACCTCGGATTCCAAAGTTAAAAGCAAATCAACTGAGATCATGTCACTGCTATATGCGTGGAAATATAGAATATATACTTTTAATAGGTGGAACAAAACATGGTGATTATATGTCTATTTTGTATATTCTGCTGGACATGTTATGTTGAGGGGGCAGCTGAATCCCTCCACAAGTGTAGGCGAACTACACTGGTCTCCTACACATGCCTGTGAACAACACTAAAAATCATTGGGATTAGACTATCAGACTGGAGAGAACTTCTCAGTTATTTAGTCTAAACCAAATCCTACCTTTTTCCCAAGGAACTGATGGATATCAAATTCATGTGAATTTTCTCCGTTATTTTTAAAATTATTATAATTCAGATTTTGCTGCAGAACCTTCATGCTCTTAGAGCCAGAAATATGATTTCTAGCTTGCTCTACTTGGAAATGATGTATTTATTTTTCTGCCAGAAACTGGACACTGTAGTCTGGAGTGAGTCTCATCAGACCGTCCTGCAGCAGCCATCTCATTATGGCAATCACTGTTGTAGAGTCAGGCAACCCGTGGCAGCTCCAGCAGCAGTAGAAGGGCCACCTGACAGTCACCTTCCCTTGGCTGGTCTCTAGCCTTGGTTAAGAGGATCCAAATTGCTACAAGTCTTCTTCCACTGTGGCCACAGAAAGCCTGATGCAGTGGCAGGGTGGGCTTGGCTGGGGGGATTTCACTCTCTGGTTAAGTCAATGGCTAAATCCTTTAATTTCCCTGAATGTGCAGCAGTGCGTTCCTGTGGATACTTGACCTTGGGATCTCAAGATAAAGGGACTCGCGTCTTTTCAAGTAATGCACATCCTTAGTTGTTGCATTTAGCAAAAGACTTCTCCTCTTTATTCCCCTTTCTTCTAACACATCTCTACGTTGTATCATTTCTTTTTGGTTTTCATTTTTTCCCTTCAAACAATTCTTTTCTTCCTTCCTAACTTTGTCCTACACCTTTCCTTAACGCTACCCCAGATCTTTTTCCTTCTCCCACTGTTATGAATCCTCAAGGGCCACAAGAATTTTCCATTTTCCTGCCCTAAACTCTTCGTATATCTCTCCCCACCTCGTTACAATAAAATAATTCTTCCATTTCTCTGTCACCTCAATTTAGCTCTCTCACCCTCCACTCCCTCTTTTTCCCCTGGTTTAAAGACCGACCAGCATTTCCTGAATTGGAAAAGCCACAATAATATTTTTTCCATTGAAAATACCACAAGTACAGTATTTCCATTGAACATACCACAAGAACAGTGTTTCCATTGAACATACCGCAAGGACGGTGCTTTTGAGGTATCTAAATGCTAAGATGAACTCATAATGTTCATCTTGGACTCATTAAACCAAAGCCCCTTCTCTTCTTGAAAAAAATTTCCTCAGACAGAGAAAGAATTTTTATTCACAGGTTTCAAAAAAGAAAAAAATACAATAAAAACAAGACCTAGACAGAGCCAGGACAATTTTGCACTTGCTTTGTGAGTAAAATATAAATAGGTTTTAGCAAGTTAAAAAAAAATCCATTAAAAATGCTTAGAGTGGTTGAACAGCTGGAAAAGCAACTTTTTTTGATAACATTTAAAGCTGCTTAGCAGCTGGGGAAAAAATCGCCTGTAAAAACACTTAACATTTACAGCCACTCAGTGGCTGGAAAAGCAACTTGTTATAAAATTGATTTAACATTTCAGTGGCTGGAAAAGACATACACACACACACACATATAACTGCCGTGTTTTACATAGCTATTTATGGGTATTTAGACACAGATAATGCTATAAATAGATAAGCTTGGCATTTCTGCTGATGCCATTGTGGCAGAGAATAATTTCCATTTGGAGCTTTCACCACGTTATTTTATTTTCTGGGAGTTTAAAACTAAGCCATTTAAATTCCCATCAGTTTGAAGTCTGGCATGCCTGGGTGCTCAGCCATCCCACCCAGCCCCCAGGAACATCTTAAATCATTTTAGTTACAGAGCACTTTATGAAATAATAACTGAGCTCTGTATCTGATCCACTCAAATGAAAGGCTGACTGAGGCAGCAGAGCCTGAACTGTTTTACAAATAATATTTGTAATCAAGGGTGCTAGATAGGATTGTCTCCATCGGCTCACCTGATCTGACAGGAGCTACGACTGCCTTTCTGTCGCAGCCCTGGGAGCTGACAGAAGCCTTACAGCCCCAGAAGATGAACAATATCTGCTTATTTAAAAAGTGATGTGAAAAGCACCGTGTAAATAGTAATTAAGCATATTTGTTTCTCTCTGAGATTAAAGTTCTTTAAAATGCCTTTTTAAAGTGTGAGTCACATAATAACCCTCAAGGAGCATCAGGCAGTTGCGCCTTCGCTCCCCAACACCACACACAGCTTCAGGTCCCCTGCGTCCAGCTGTGGGGTGGCCTGGGGTGCAGAGGGGCAGGTCCTGGGCTCAGCCCCTGCCCAAAGCCCCTACAACTCGGACTAAAGCTATTGCCTAAATGTCAACACCAACAGGCTCTCTGTCAGAGCCTGTAAACCAGGAAACACTTTCAGGTATGAGAACCTTGCTGCGTGTGGGCATACACTGGAAATAATTCCAATATTAAATTACTGTAATAATGTAATGGATCTGTTTGCAGCACAGGAATTTAATTCCTTGAACCAGCTATTCCCATTTTCCCCAGCTCCTGGTGAAGTGGCAGGGTTCTCTGTCACTCTCCGTCAGGCTTCACCTCTATCCGACATTTCTATGTCATTTTGCCAAGTGTGTCTCTATGACAAATTAACTGGACGCATCCGTCACGCTTGAGAGATGTCATAAAACCATAGAGGCTGTTATTGCACTGTTACAACAAATTTCTGCAATAAAACATTTTATGTGATGCATGTTTTGCTGGCGGGGGGCAGTCCAGGCAAGCCATGGACCCCTGTAAAACGCAGCGATCCCGCCTCGTTCCCCAAGGGCCGACCACAAGCTCATGGTGAGCCCCTTCAGAAGAGAAGATCGTCTCCCGGAGCAAATGCAGCTAATTGTGTTTTATTTCCAAGCGAGGATGTCCTGACTGGGTGGATTATGGCTGAGGCTGTGTAACCCATTGCTCCCTACCCGGTAAAGAGGGAAGAGTAAATGTTGCTGTGATTGAGTGTCATTTCCCAAAACCTGACAGTCCGAAACTTCTCCTGAATTCAAGAGTAGAGCCCAAAGTACCGTTTAGCTGGGTTTGATGCCAGCTTTTGGAGCTAAGATGAGAAACTGGATGTCTTAGCTCTGCCGGTAATTCTGCAGATAATGAGGCAATGTTCCCAAAGTATCAGAGACAGGGATCTTTTAAGTGTAGCCACTTTGTGGCCAAATACTTGTGAAAGTGGAAAAATAATAATTACCTATGAATATGTGAAGACGTATATTCCTCAAGGACAGACAGGAATTGTTTCGTGTTATCCGGGTGAAGGGAGGAGGTGCAAAAAGAAGATTTTAAGAAGAGTTTTCCTGCCAGGGAGAGCTATGAGGCACTGGAATTATTTCCTCAATGAAAGCAGAGGAAGGCGATTCCTTCAGACATTTAATAATAGATTGGGCAAAGAATTAGGAAATATAAAGAAGAAGCCTGTACTGGCAGGTAATTGAGCTAATCAGAACTAGTAGGACTTAAACTTTTATTTTTTTTAGGATCATTTAAAGTCAGCCGCAATAGATATTTCATTAATTTACAGTCTTTTTCATTGCAGTCCAATACCCAGGAGTAAGGCAGAACAGCATAATATTAAAAAAACACAAACTCAGTAACTACTGAGAACACTAGGGTGATGCAGTGCCAGCGAGGCAAGATTTCATGGGCATGCATAAAATACACAAGCAAGTTCGCAAGCAGGCTACAAAAGCCAATGTGGAAGAGAAGGGGTAGAAGGAGCCAAGGTTTGATCTGGAAAATAAAAAGGGAAAAGCAAGGATGAAGAACCCAGGGATTGGACGAGATGGGATGGGATGGGAGGGGGTCCTGGAGAGGACTCTGTCTTGGCACCAACCATGGAAAATAAAAGTGCAGAATAAAAAACTGCCTTAAGAACAGCCCGTGATCAAATACCAGACTGGTTAATTTGTATTTCAGGGGCTAGAGGAGAGGATGCTAGCTGCAGTCTGTGCCTCTGTACCTCGCAACACATTCTGTGTTCCTGGACAAACAGCAAGTACTAAATCATGGGCATCCGGCTCAGACTTGAACTGGGGTGTAAAGGCTGAGCACCATCAGACTGAATAACTACCTTTGGGGAAAGGCAGACACTTCAGAGCACTGTGGTGTCTGGATTACCCAGAGGATGACTAAGCCAGGTACCTTTTTTCACTCACTGTTCATCCTGAACAGCATGGTGGGTGCCAGGTTTTCTTCTTCCATCCTTTCTCCCTGTTCTGCCTTTTGAAAATAAAATATAGAACATGCTGTAATTATTCCATATGGGATTATTCACCAGTGATGTACATTGCTGGGCACAGTACCGTGATGTCCAGGATGCTGAGGTCAGGAGGGGACATAGCCTGGGACATCCCATCAGCTCCTTGGGTGACTGACAAATGATGCTGAGTGCATCTGTAATACTTACAAGCAGATCCCCATCTCCCAGCTTTCCTACCCTAGGATGTGCAGTCTCTCCTGCATCTGGGTCGGATGTTTGTTCCTAAACAAAGCTGAAGAGAAAGAAGGAAACAGAAAATCCTCAAGTGACTTCTTCACCCATAAATTCCATCAGAGCTGAGTAAATGCAAATGAAGTTTATTGCCTTTTAAACAGCATAATGGCATCTCAGATTATGTCAAGGTCCGACTCAGCAATCCATACGCATTATGAACAATAATTACTGCCAGCTGTAATTCCATGAAGGCCATAAGTGCTTATCAGTATACGGAAAGGTTGACATATTTGCCCCAGAGATGTCAGAGCTGGATTTTTTATGCACTTCTTGACTGTAACAGGTGGAGAGGCACAGTCTAACACACTAGTTCTGGTTTACTCCAGAAGCACCACCACTTGCTGATGCTACTATCATTAAACCCGAATAATGGTACCAGAATCTGGCCCTGCACTCTTACAGTTACTCTGTAGCCTGTATAGAGAAATTCTCCGTACAAATCTAACCCTACTTACTTAAAGCCTGCTCAGAAGTCCAGGTTATTCACTACATGTTTGCACAGTGATGAGAGCAATTAAGTTTCACCATGATTGGAGCCTGGCATAATCCCTGAGCTACAGCCACCCCGGAGAGCGGCCGTCCCTCTCAGCTCAGGGGGCAGCTCCGAGCAGCTCGGTGCTCCATGTCCTTCACCCATCCCAGGGCGGGCATCAGCAGTGATGTGGTTAGAGAAGCTTCTGCCTTCTTGTCTCTTTGAGGGAAAAGGTATCAAATGTGGAAAAAAGAGAGAAGAATATTATGTGAGTTAATGCTTCCTCTCGAGGTATCTGCACAGGTCGCAGTATAATTAGACCCAAGGAAAAGGAGACCATGAAGGAAAAGAAAGCTGAATCTCTGAATCTGGATCATTGCACTAGGAACAGAAAATACTTCCCTTATGGAAAAGTCACTAACTTCATGCTGCACTGTGCAACTCTAATTTATACCTTCTTAGAAGCTGATATCACCATTAGATTTAAATTATAGCTATATTAACATCCATCAGCAAGTTGACCTAGAAACTTATTTATTTAAGAACATAAGTGGTCTGAGTAAAAGACTTATTTCAGATGCCAAAACAAAAACAAAAACAAGTACAATGGGGTTTGGATCTAGACAATAGTTGGGAACCATATTGGCAGCCATCAAGTCAGAATATTTGATCTTCACAGCTTGACGTCAAGAATGGCTTTTAAATCTCCTGGCTGGTAAATATATCTGGCTCATGCGTTGTTTAACATTTGAGGTGCTTATAGATATTGTGGCTACAAAGTTGATCAAACATGCAAGGCATTATTTGTAGGAAAAACATTTACCTTACTGGAGAAGTTTGACATATACAGAAGGCTCAAATGATTTCCCGTCTGCTTTAATGCATGAAGTAAAGTGGAATTTGCTTTGAGAATCAAAAAAAAAAAAAAAGGCAGTCCTTCCGATGCATGCTGCTGTGTCTGGTGTGGCTTGTGAATGCCTAGAGGTAAGCTCAGCACAGTTTTCTTTTCTGAGATAAAACTTGCCTAAAAAGTTAGAAAACACATTGTAAAGCAAAGCAAAAAGAAAATTATCTGAGATTTGAGAACTGAATGTGAAAATTGTGGTTATCGTTTCAGTGCTCTTGTTCCTCTGTCAATGGAAAAAGGAAAAATACAGAGGGAGAAGGATTGGGAAGGTAGGGGACAAGAGGGAAGGAAAAGAGTAGAAAAGAGAAATAGACCACAGACATTTTGGACATCTGAGTTGAAAAATGTACTCGAGATTTTCCATTAGAAATTCTGGGGGAAAAAGAAGGGTCCTGTTTGGAGGACGTGGCTTTGAAGTGAAAAAAATGAAGGAGTTGGAGGGTTTTGTGTAACTAGATCAAATCTCGTGTTCCAGTGGGACACGATGCAGGGATCTGCCTCTCTGATTGCTTTGCTACCTTCATCTAGGTGATGTTTCACCTAAGTAGAGGAACCAATATTTTAAAATACTTGCTCTCACCTCAGCATAGCAGTGTGAGGCAGAGACTGAAAACTGCAGTAGTAATTAAGGAGGATTGCAGTGGTTTAAAAGAAATGAGGGAAGGGAAAAGGACTAATTCTCATCCTGAAAGCTACTGAAGCAAAATGGAGCAGCATCTGTGGTGTGCATCTTCCTTTCCAGGCAAAGACGAGCACAGCAGCCCTCAAGATCCTTTCGTTTCCATCCATCTCTGTGCTTTTGTGGTGGGTGACCCTTCTCCCGTGGCATGTGAGATGCCTTCAGGCTTGTCTGGCAGCGTGCTAAGGTGAGTATAGATAGTGTAACCAAAAATCCCATGTACTCCTGATGAAGCTGAGCCCCTACGTGTGCTGCCTCTCTAGACATAAGTATCCCTTAGAAGCCACTCTAGTAAGAGCCATTCAATTGCCAACAGGAAATCAATACTTTTCCCCTCCAGACTTTTCGATTTTTCAATTCATTCTGTTCTTCAAGAGAAAAGAGTGGTCTGACTATACAGGAGAGGGAGGCTGGCTTGTGTGGGTTCAGCTCTGTGCTGACACTGCTGCTCTGAATCATGACTGAGATAAAGACTATCTTTCCACCCAGCTTAAAAATACTCAAAAGCCTTTTCCTGGAAATAGTTTATTTTGAAGTGAACCAGTGCAATTTATGCATGACTGTCATTACTCTGACAACTGCATATATAAGCTCTTAATAAGCCACTCTCAGAGACTTTTTGCAAGAGTTGTGTGGAGGGAGGCAACCAGGGGCAGGGCGAGATGCTACCGCTGCCTCTGCTGGAGGATGCTTTGCAGGGTGAGTTCAACCATTCATAAACCCCAGGGAACAGACACCAAAGAGACACATTAGGAAACTCCCAACAGTGGGAGAAACGTCAGCTGGCATTCACACTTCTGTTAGACATCAAAGAATCCACCAGGCTAAAATTCCATTGAGGAACAGGCTTCTCCGGAAGAACTTTCTTTTCTAACTCTCAAAGTGTAGAATTTATGTGGGAACTGCAGCTTGCTTTATTTTGAAGGTTGGTTTCCAGCAGATTGGATGTGTAAACCCTAAAGACTCAGAAGCAAGAAAGCAAATAAAAGGCATCAATTTTGATATGTTTTTACTAAAAATTATAATGTTTTTAAAGCCAATCCCTGGAGTTTGGGGCATTAACTCATGACTTCTGGATGTTTCAGGCAGACAATAACAGAGACTATCCAGTAAGGGAACCAGAATATTACCGCATGAGCTGAATAACTAATGAGCAGCACTTAAATTGCAAAGGTCTTGCATACCAAGAGCTATTGCTGAGAAAATTTATGAAGAATTTTGAATAACAAATTCATTTGAGAATCCGACAATTTGTAGACAACTGTCGAACAAAAAAATTCCAAAACCAAGTCCAAAGTCTCAGGATCAGCAAAGGATATGTACAAAACTCTCTTTCATGTTATTATTGGACTGGGCCAGACGTCCAGACACACCAAGTTACTCAAGCTCGCTGTCAGCTACACCATAAATTTATATGGAATTTCAGTGCTATCTCAGAGGGGCAATATTGGCTTAAGGTGTTTCCATTTCAGAACCTTGTCCCATGGCAGATTGGTTTTGGTTTGGGGGTTTTTTTTTGCCCAGTTTTGCCTAGTGTTGAGCTTTCTGAATGACTTTAGCTTCACAAGTCTTTATTGGCCACATATTTCTCTCCCAGACTGCTCCAGCTCCACGTTACTGCAATCCAGTGCCTGCCGGTCAGACTTAACAGCAGTCTGCTGTCAGTGGATGCTACTGTGCTATTTATAAACCCTTTGCTACATACAGGTATTTATGGCACTGACTAGGGTCAGGAAGAACAAAAAAAAAAAAGAGAGAAAAAAGAAAAAAGTTCACTCCATTTTTATTAGTCAAGTTCACAGCCAACCATATGGCCACAAACTGGAAGCCGCCAGCTCAGACAACTGGAACAACATCACTTTCTGAATCCTGCAAAAGCCATTATATTGTATTATATATGTGGAGATATATATATATATACATATATATATAATATCTTGAGAGGGGTGTCAGATATTTAATAAATGATAACAAGTTCCTCCTTGAGACTCCCGTGTCTCTCTTGTACCTGATCCCTAGGAATAACGGAAGGTCCTTCGTTTTATGGACACACGTGCCTTCCAAGGAGGTACTGCAGTCCTGCTGCCACTTCCGTCCCGTTAGACTCTCACCCAGAAAGACAGGTTTCTTTGCTGAAATAAGGCGTGTTGATGAAGGTACAGACACAGTCCTGTGCAAAACAGGAAGAACATGCAGCTGTGCCTGCAAGCGCTGATGGAGGAGATAGAGTCCCCTAAGTCCCATGCTAACCACACAATATATTTTGGAGTTTATTTCATGTAGTTGTTTGCTCTCGGTCTTTTATTCCGTGGACAGTTCTTGCAGACAATTCAGGAAATATGGTTTTCTTTTAGATTCATAATGACAGAGGTTTTAGCCACCTGCACAGCAGGTGTTGTGCAAAATCAACAGGAGCTCAGGTGTTTTGAGCAGAGTAGCTTGCATCATGTATCACAGCAAGCTGCGCATCTCCTGAGGGTACCTGTCTTATGTCTTCTGGTGGAGTATAACACAGTGGTGCCCGGCAAGCATTGAGAAAGCTTACCTGTGGATTCAGCTTTGTGGAGATCCTAGTTCACACCCCAAAAGGATGATAGCTATATTGGTATTGTTTGACTGAACTTTGCCTCTTAGCACATCTCATTAGCTCAGGCATACCAGGATGCCGATAAACATACTGCTACCAGGGCTGCACTTAGCCTTGCTCTTGGGTCTCTGCCCTGCTCTCTGCTGAGCACAGAAGCCCATAGGCAATCCTGCACTCAAGGGCTGGCATTGATGTTGCCTCTTACGGTGGCTTTCACAAGGTCACTCTCATTCTTTTTGCATCAGTTTCCCTATCTTCAAGATAAAGGTTCTTAATACCTATCTACCTCAGAAGCTTGTGTGTAGGTTTAATTAATAATCCACAGTCTCTGTGGGAGTAACAAAGAGGCGGAAGGACTGGGGGAGGGAGAAGCTGGGTAACAGTCGTAGGAAACACATGGTTGTGGAGCTGAGCTGCACACAGAAATTCCCATCAGGGAACAATGCTGCACCAGCTGGGAGGCAGTGAAGGTGACCTCAGGGCTTCGCCTCTCCATTGCCGCGAGCCCATTGTTCTATTGTGTCCTTTGCAGGGAGTTCAAGGGGATAAACAGCATTTTCCAACCGAGCTTAGTCTCCAGGATGGCTTTCTTCCCTTCTAGCTTGATTGGAGAAAAGAAATCAAGTATTGATGCACTCCATATCTGCCGGGGCTCAGGTTCAGCGTGTGGTTTTGTAGAGGTACTTACAGAGCCTGTCCCAAGGTGTCCTGCTGTCCTGGGCTGGAGGCTGGAAGGAGACAGTAGTGAGCAAACTCAGGAGTCCAGAGAAATGTAGGATGATGTTCCCAAAGGCTGCCCAGTGATTTTCAGCCCCAACACCCACAAAGAGTCAAGGCACCTTGTATGATTGAGAGTGCAGCATCCTCCTGTGCATCACAGCCATGGTTGAAGGCACCCTCAGAGCCTTGCTGATGGTGGGAATGAGCCCAGGGTTGGTGTGGTCCTTCCCTACTGATGTCCAGAGGGATTCAACCCTGCACTGCCCAGTCCCAAGGAAATGGTGATGTTCAGAGGACCGGCCAATGCTGCATCACAGCAGACTGGAAAAAGCACCCACCATCACCGAAGCAGGTCTAACTTCATGTTCTAAATTAGACATAGAAATTAAAATTAAATGAGACACATGCATTAAGAGCTTCAACTCCTTAGGTTCCCTAAACAGCTCAGCAAAGTAGGTGGCTGAAGGAGTAGCTTAAAGAACCTGAATTAAAAGCCCAGCACGAGCAGGTGTAGTGCAACTGCTTTAAACCTTGCCGAGATGAAGCACAGCTCAGCTAGCAATTGCCTTCACTTTTCCCCATTACACCCATACTTCCTCAAGGAGCAGAATGACTGTTCTCATTTCTCATCAGGCATGATTAGCACACCTCCCTCCCTGTGAGCTTGTCCCCAGGTTAGCTCTGCTCTTTGGATTCAGTGTTTTCTGCAAGGATACCCTGAGGTCTCTTCCCAGTCTGTGGCTGTGTTAACTCTCTTCACCTTCACCATATCCAGGACTCTTGGAAACCCTCCCTTTAACACCTTTGTATTTCTGGAGGAAGGAGGTGGCAGATTGGCAAATCTAATAGTTTGTAAAACCATATCAATTCCAGCTGTTACCATATGATCATTCTACTTTGGCAGAAGATGTGCCGTGTTTCTCCCGGCCTATTTGATTTCAGCATGAAAGTATGCCATTTTCAAATCAGAAGACACACCGACTGTTATTCAAAGTTCCTTAAATATGCTTAAGCTTTTAATCACCTTGCAGTCTATTCTTCTGGTACCTTCTTTTCCGCCAGCTTTTTGGAGCTCTAGAAACATAAAGTACTGCGGAGGCTTGGTGCAGAGGAGTCCTTCGCCACCCACGACAGGAGCAGCTCGGTCACTCTCCCGTGTGAAGCATCTTATTTGTGATGAGAGGTCTGAGCTGCGGCCACCGCACGGGGCACGGCCAGTGCCTGCAGAGTAACGGAGAGGAGAAGATGCACAGGTAAGAAGTCACCAAGATCCAGTGACAGCAGAGATTACAAGGACTTGAACCCTGAGCCATCCTGGGACTCAGTGGGCTTATTTTAAATGTGTTATTTATCCCTAGTCCATGTCTTATTTATCCCTAGTTCATAAATATGAATTTTATGGAGACCACCTCCGTGGTGGAGTGGAACAAGAGGCAATTTGGCAACTGAGAATGATAACGAGCAGGGGGGGGGAGAAAAACATGGATGTGGAAAGGACCTTGTCTCCCAGAAGAAAGGCAACAGAGGAAACTGGGAAACACGAAAGGAAAGTGATCAGCAAGGAGGGAGAGTGGAAAGGGGAGGCCCAGCGGCGCGGAAGCGAGTGGAAGGAGAAAATGGGAGCTCAGTGGCATGGTGTTAGTCGAGCCTTTCTAAGCAAAGGTTCTGCCAGCCAAAACAGCAGCAAGTCTGAAATTGGTTAGGGATTGTTTATTTATTCATACCACAGGATGTAAACTAATATAGTTAAATTCCCCTGGGAAAATAAAGCTGACTTTTTTTTTTTTTTTTTTTTGTACATTTAAGAATACATTCATCTTTCTTTCCCCTATTTTTATTAAGTTTAAAAGGCTTCAAAGCACCCAGAGAGACTTGCTACTGAATTCCTGACTCTTGAGGGATGAGAAGCAGTTGTCACATGGAAGAACGATTGGTCAGGACCTTTGATATCCAGATGTAAGACGTCTTCCTGTGATGCTTCATGGTTCATGTTCAGGAATGACTTTTTGACTCTTAACCACTATATTTAAAGATTTGCTGGGCAGTAAATGTGACTGGTATTTATATGAAATTAATCCCTCTGTGCAGGAGGCTCTGCGCTCTCAGGTTGAAATGTGGTTTTAGTAAGAATTAATTGGAGAACGAGTATTTACTTTCAGCTCAGGTTTTGCTTCCTTGGCTTCAGTTTGTAAGAGTTGAAGGGAAGGTTTCACCTTCCCAATGCAAAAATAAAATGAAAACAACAAGATCCTAAATTGCTCCCTTCAAATAATCTGAATGGAGCTTTATATAAAATGCAAATACTTCAAGAGAAAATAACAGAACCTGCAGCTGAAAAACAAGGTCTGTGGGGTTGCAGAGGATAACCAAACCCCACCATGCCGGGCATTCCTCCGGCGCTGCATTCCCAAGCAAAAGAAAAAGTAAAAAAGACGTTTAATTGACCGAAGTCCTGATTGTCTTTTCAGACACCCTTCTTGATGTGGTTGGAGATTGGAACCCTTTTGGAAAGCAACTTGACATTTCATAGCTCAGATATTTCCTCCATTGCTTTTGACTTTCAGGCCTCAATTATTTCCACCAGGAGAGCATTTGCCAAGCTGATGAAATTGGAAACAGAGTGGATGTTATAAAATACAGGTAGCTCCGGCTGCTGTGCGTGATGCTGCCTCATGTGTTTTTTTCATTTTACTTCTCCCGGCTCCCTTTAAAGGCTGCAGCATGGCATGGGCTGCGCTTAGGAGCAGCTCCGCTCATGAAGGGGAGCAGAGCTCCATCAGCCTGTGTCTGTGCCTGCACATGTGTGTCCAGGTATTGGTTTTAGCTTGGTTTCTAATCTGGAAAATTTCTTATAGTTTTTGCAGGGACAAATTATGCTTCCTGGTTGCAGAGGGAAAGGAGGGAAACCATTCTTGTCCCTCAACAGGTTTTGATGGAAATTATATTCCTGTGCCAAATGATCACTGAAAACATTTTTAAAGAACATTTATGGGGAAAATGTTGCAATTCTCTGGCTTTTAGTGCCCTGTTTAACTTCTCATGGGGATGGAAACTGGTAAACTTTCAATTTACTGCAGCCATCCTGTTTTACAGCTTAGAAAAACACCTCTTCCAGGGCTTTGCTGTCACACCTACGTGACACAACTGCACTGATATGTCCAGAGCTACTGGAGCTCAAAGCATCTGAAAATTTGGCCCAGGTAGTGATGCTTAAATATGATGAACTCTAAATTTACACTCTCAGGGTATCTTTACTTCTACCTGTGCTGAGTGAGGCACCGGTTGGGTCTGAGGCAGCTGAGGAATCATCTGGATACAAGGAAAAACCAGCTGAATCCTCTGCCGCCAACCCTCAAAACAGGAGGCGACTTAGGATGCTCTTTGAGCAGCAGCGCTTCTCTGTGCTGCCCCCATCCCCCGACTATGCCAAACTGGAGCTGCAAAGTGGCCTTAACCAAATAAAAATTTTGGCTCTGTATACATTAGAATTATTCAAAAAGCCAACTGCATTGAATGCTTGCATGGTTCCCACCAGGAGCCCACAGCTGGGGCAGGAGTGGGATGGAGGCATCTGGGGGCAACGCTCATCCCACCGCCACTCGCCTGGGGGTCCGAGAGCTCCTGTTACTGCACAAGGCTGCGCACGCCATCCCAAATTATGTCAGCTGGAATAATAAAACGCAGATGCCCTGAAGCAACGGTGATTTGTTTAGACCTGGTGGAGCTGATTACAGGATTGATGGTCCCACAGAGGGACAAATCTTCCTCTCTTCTGGGAGATACCAATCAAAGATGTAAGGAGCAGTTTGTCTCTGCCAGCACTTGAAGCCTGAGGACATTTCTGTAGGAAGTAACAGTGGTAAAACATCCTCTGTAGCATGTAAACAATTTTCCCCTATTCAGTATGGTCAAAAATAAAAAAGGGAGCTGTGTAAACATCTCTGAGTTGCCCTTGCTTGTCTTTCACTCCTGATCTGTGGAGCAGAAATCTCCGCTCAGGAGCCAGTACATACTGTAACTTCCTTCTGATCCATGATCCAGCACAAATACAAAACCAAATCATATTTCCACGTAATCAATCCATGTTCTTAGAGAGGAAAAGAGTCCTTAACAGCTGACTAGGAGACCTTGGAGTATAATAGAGCTCTCCAAATGCACAGGTGTGCCAAAATACTTCACCAACAGTGTGTGAGAAAGTATTCACATTGTTCCCAAACCATGGGAAAAACATATCCTGTTCCCATTCCTAAAATGTGCCATTCAGAAGGCGCTATATATTCTGCTCAGAGCGGGAACGTGCGTTGTCTCCTTGCAACCATCCCTGCTTTGGGGGCCGGTGATAAACTTTCGCTAGCTTCCGTGCATTGTGCTGCTCTCAAACAAGCTGGAGAGACTGCGCTGGTGTCCTTGTCCTGCTCGGATGGGGAATTAAAGCTGTGCCGACGGCAGCGTTGCGCTCTTTCTTTCAGGCTGACTTATATCAGGAAAAATATTAAAGGAAGAAGGCTTTTTTGATGCTGTTGAATTCTTCTCGCTGTCCCTTTCCTGCGTGGATGCTCTGGCACGTGGTGTTTCCTACATGGGTCCTGAGCGGCCAAAGAGTTACAGAGAGAAGGAAGATCGCTAGATGGTGAGAGAGAGAAATGAGAAAGACCAGAATAAACTCTGATGGTAGGAAACTTGGATGTTGTGGTCGCATTTAAATGAACAACATAATAAGGGAAACAGAAAAGTGTCTGTGGAGAAGAATGACAGATAGTTATTGCTTAATCGTAGTGAAGTGCTTTTACATTTTTGGCTAATGTGAGAGTGTATCTACAATTTCCACTTGAAATGTTTTGGAGATAAAAGTAGCTTTCCTTTTCATCAAGAAAAGATTCGTGCAATTTTTTGATTAGAAGTACCTTATAAAATAACAACAGCTGAGAAGCAAAATATGTTTTTACTTGCAGAATTTCTGTTAAAAATCATTTAATTTTGACATTTTGACCAGACCATGGGATCTGCAGCTCGTGACCATCTCTCCTTCTGCTGCACAAAGGATATCAGTGATAGGAGCAATGAGATTCCACTGCTGAGCCTTCCCCAGATATCCAGGACCTTTTTGATACTCTGAGATGTGCCATTCTTAGTAAGAACAACATGTTTAGAGAAAAAAAAAAATGGAAGTGGCATTTGAATTTGAACGTGCATGCTACCTCAGTCTTGTTCAAGTAAGTTTTATAACTTCAGATCAATTCATTGAGAGCTTCCAGCTCCTGAACTTTCCCATAAGGGAAGTGAGGATACACCAGACAGGAAAAAAATCTGGAGTTTTCACAATCTAGTTCAAGAATTGCTAACGTGCCATCTGAGCATCACTAGACCACCCAGCAGATCAGATGGGAGCGTCGTTAAGCCTGAGCTCATGACTGCTTTCTGTAGCATTAGCCAGATGACGTGACAGGTTTCCTACCAGCTCAAGGGCAGCGGCAGGAGGCCAGGCAGCGATGGCACTACCCGTGGCAGCGATGGGGACAGAGCAGGAGAGCAGGGGATGCAGGAAAGCGAGCGCCGGCCGGCTGCTGCGGCATGTCATGCATTTTGATCTACTGCTGCGAGTGCTCACAGCAGATTTATGGTAACCCGAGCCCCAGGTGAAGCCGGCAGAAAGTGGCTCTCCCTTCCCGCATGAGGAAAGGCATCTCCCAACACTTTGCAACCAGCCTGGCCTGACTCGAATTTAATCATTCAGATATTGAAGCTACAATGAGTTCCAGCCTAGGCAGAGTTCGTTGGAGGTTCAGGACACTCAAGTCATGAATTAATCCCCACCAACACCAAAACTGCCTTAATTTCACAGAGATTGGAAAAATATTGTAGTAAATAAAACCTGGGTATGAATAAGAGACCTTTTCGTAGACTGGTGGGTGTGCTCAGCTGCTGGAGCGGTTAGTGGCATTACTTACAGCTGATTGAAGCTATGTTTTTATGTTACAGTAGTGTTTTCCAGATACCATGTTTCCCATTCCAAAACAGCAATTATTTTACTATTGATCATTCATTTCCAGTGATCTAATTGGAAATGCATAATGATACAGCAGCTTGTATTTTCAGAAATCACTAATTTTGGTTGTCAGTTTTCAGACAACAATCGCAAACGTCTGCAGAGGAACCAGCTGTTTCCAGGGGCCCCATCGCCCACCCCTGAAAATGAAGTGAGCACGGTAATCTCTGTCATAGTGGTTTCTTAGAATCCAGCCTGATGTGGGTGGTGTTGAGACATAGCGATGCTCTGGAGCACATGGCAGGAGGTGGGCACCAACCTCTCCTTGGCTTTAGCCCCCAAACGACCCTGATGCTCGGCTTAGGAAAGGTTTTTTATTGCAAAGGCAATTGTTGCAAACGCTAAGGACAGCTGCAAGCAAAGGGGTGAGCCCCACCAGAGCAGAACTCAAGCCCCACGTCTTTACAGACCCAAAAGCATCCAGCACCAGCTAACCTGTAGGTAATTCCCCTCTGGGGAAGGCATCAGAATCACACCTCCACTGGCTGAAGTCAGTAGCAGGAGACCCGGCGTTTATCAGCTTCCCTTTCCCAAGGGAGCAGCAGTGCCAGGGGGACAGGGAGAGGGACAGGACCAAAACCCACCCCCCTGCACTGACAATGAAAACAGGGAACCTCTTTGTCCCCACAGCCCCACTCTCGGCTGCAGACCAGCATAGAGATTGCACAATCAGCCTTTTAAAAATAAAGCGTCTTTAAAAATATTCCTTTTTTTTTTACATTATGAGAGGCTAAGTGAGCGCAGCAATTTTTTTGTTTTATTTTGTTTTAAACCAATGAAAGTTAATGTTTATAGCAGTCTAGGAGCTGGAAACCCAACTTAAGAAACACTTAATGTTTAGATCTACTTAGTGGTTGGAAAAAACAACTTTTTAAATGCTCCAGCGAGTGGAAACAGCCACCCCTTGTAAACAAACCTTTAGCAGTAAGATATTTCTTAGCAGCGGAAAACCTTAACTGCATGGAGGCATATTTCTGAGACATTTCGAAGTGATCATAGGCTGCCGGCATAACCACGTTCTGTCAGCAGAGACGTCAATGATCAATGGAGATGAAAGAAGAAAGAGTTTCCATACAGGATGCTCGCTGAATGTTTGTTTCACAATAATTTACTGTATTACACACATAACTCATACCCATATCGGGATCCAGTTCAACACCACGTTAATCTAGTTTTGTGTTTTAGGGTCAGTGAAGTTAAACCAACACAAACAGCAAGGAGTCGGGCACCAGAATAAAAAATATTGGTTGTTTTCTGCAAGTACAGTAAAATTTCCCAGTCGTAAGATAAGCCTGCCAGATATTTTAGTGGTGGCCTTGGAAAAATAATACGACAACCTGCTCACTTGGTGTTTTGCCTTCAAAACCTCATTTCAACCCTGGTCATGTGCTTCGTAGCTGCTTGCCCTGACCGTGGGTTGAAGTGTCCCTGAGGTGAGCTATGTATGGGAAATTTTTTTTCCCAAAGAAACAGTGGAAGTCTCATCACGAGACAATTAAATGCATCCGACGCACTGTTGGCAGGGAAGTGGCAGGGATGAACTCATAGGTCTTTTCCATCCTTTGTGCTTTAAATCTACTGCCTGGATGGGTCAGTGCACATACCCGCCGCTGCTGTGTGCTGCTTCTTCGAGGCATCCACCAGTGCATCAGTTGTGACCTGCTGGGATGTGGCAGCAGCCGGGGCTGTCCTCCCACCGTCCTCCCCAGCATCGTGCCACCACGATGTCACGCATCGTCAGTGCGAGCCCAGAAGCTTGCATGTCCCCTTCTCCTGCTGTGGAGGGAAAAGTGGCCAAGGACTGGGAAAGCACCCCAGTGAGGTGAGAATCTGCACAACCCCAGCTCACAAGCAGGCTGTGAAGAGATGGCATTTAGGGAATGCCGTTTCACTAACGAAGGGGGCGAGTGTCCTGCAGCAGGGGGGAGATGCCCACATACCCCTCACCCCAATGAGGGTACCCCTGTGCCGCCTGACCCCGGCTCGCGGGGAGCGGCCGCCTGGCACTCGTTGAGACTGGGAGCAAAAGCCGGCATCCGACACGCTCCTCCTGCTGGGTCATTTCCTTCGAAACAATTGGGAGCTTTGATCCCGTTATGTGACCGAAAACCTGCGGCTGTTCTCACTGTGCGCCTTCGGTGGGGCTAAAAAAAACCCCATGCTGCAACCAACAATGCGCGCGGCAGAGCCGCGCTGCCGCTGACTAAGCCTCTGTCCTGAGGTTAGGTAATTTCCTTGCATAAATCTCTTTTCAAGAAGGATTTTAAAGAGACTTTAACTAGTACCAGACTTCTCTCCTCTGGATTTGATCCTGAGGAAATACCTGATAATAAACAAATACCTTGCTGGGATCCTCAGCCTTGCCAGAAATGACAGTTGATTTAAAAATCACTTTTTTTTTTCCTTCTGTTTTCTCACTTTACCCTTTTTTAGGTTAAAGAAACACAAATGGAATTGTAACCATACAGGGCTAAGAAGGTGTTGCAGAACAAACAAGCCCCAGCAAGGTTAGCATCCGCGGAGGGATAGCATTTCACTGCTGTGTGTCCACGCTTCCAAAACACCTAAACCACTACCACATTCTCTACCTAATTTAAGATTTCCATTTGGATTTGGACCCACATTTGTACATTCCCAGTGATCTTTTTAAAGACAGCAAGACTCACCAAGCTTTGGCATCACAGTGCTGCATCCTGTGGGAAGCTCGGGTACCTAAAAAGTGCAGTACAAGTACAGGGCTATGTTTACAAGTACAATGTTTACCCTTGGCCTCTTCAGTCTGATTTTCTAAAAAAATACATTTGAAAATCAAACTTAAGTGATGCAAAGGACTTTTACATTAGTATCAGCTGGGCAGAGTCCTCTGTGCAAGATCACAGTTCGTCTCCCTAAATTCCCCCAGCCATTTCCCATGGAAAAAGCCAAATTTCCTGCTCAAAGCTCTGTCTCAGCTCACTCCCGTGCTGGCCCCGTTTCAGCGATGGATTGACTTGTTATTAATGCTGTTGTTTGTGTTGCTGTTATGGTTTGTAAATTCTCAGAATATGAGACTAAATAAACTTAGGATTATTACCATAATGGCCCAATTTAAGGATAATCTGTTTACATTTGGCAACCAGCAGGGAACAACTGAGAAGAGGAAAAATACAAGGCGCAGTGGATGTGCCCCACGTTGCAGTCCTTCTCCAGCTCCTTACGGCTAATGTCCCTCGAGCAGGCAATGAGGGGAACTGCCATAGATAAGAGCCAGTTATCCACATGGGCGTGTATCGGCAGGATTTTTAAATCCCTAAGGACTTTCCCTAGATAGAAGCAGCTTCCAGCAAAGCTGTTGAAGCCCACCAGCATGGCTATGCATGTGTCTGTAAGGTAGAAGGGGATTAATGTCTTCTAGTTGCTGCAGGCTTTTGAGGACTTTTTGGGTCCCTTTGTTCTGGTGATATGGGGTAAAGTTTCATTTTTTTTCTCTAGCCTAGGTATTTTCTCGGGAGAGGGGGACTGTTTTCTGGACCTCACGTTAGAGTTGCCGAGGTTCGTGACCAGGCACCCACTTCGGAAAGAAAAGTCCTGCAAAACAGCCTCTGTTGGGGATGAGCCAAATGGCTCATAATGGGCTTATAAACGTGTTCTGGGATACCTGACATGTGTCATCTGCAGTCGTGTTGATCAGCAAGATATAGCTTACATCACTTGCCAGTAACTCAACCTTCATCTCCAGATCAGAAAAATGTCTAAATCTGTGATTTAATTGGGGTAAATTTATAGTCTGACTTCCTGTGCTTAACCCTTGGATCACTCCTGGCGTTTCATGTCACAGGCATGTCTGTGTTGATGTCTAAAAGACATCAAACATTGTTTCATCAAACAAAGGATTTATTACTCTCTATAAGGGATTAACAGAGGTGTTTAAAACCCTGTGGTTGTATCTGATTTGAGGATTAAGGGGATTTTGGAACAGTGATATCACTGGGCTTCAATGCAATTTGTATGCTGCTAAAAGTACATGAAGCTGCAAGGAAGATGTCAACGTGATGGTTCAGATGAGTAGAGGTGTTGGGTCCATCTGAATCATGTCTAGAAGCGATCCCCATGCGCACGTCCACAGCCCCAAGGTTACTAACAGGGATGAGGAACTAGACCCTATTTTGAGTTTAGTCAGGTTTCCTTTACACATGTCTATGCCAGTGCATTGAAATTCGGTGTAGATTGCAAGTTGTTCAAACTCGATGTAAGCGGTAATACTTCCTTTGTGAGTGAACTTTATTATGTTTCTTTCAGCAATCAAGCCATTATCCTATGACTTATCCCTGTTAAAAAATAAAGTTAAAAAAAAATTGTATCAATTTAACTTCCAACAGTATTTATGTATTTAAGAGGTTTTCCTGTCAGTACATAAAATTAAAAGAAGGACTGTTTAGAAAACAAAAGATCAGTAATGTAAGCCCTCATTTGGGTCTGTGCCTCAAATTGTATCTATTTGATCCTGACTTTCTGCCCAGGTTCCAGTGGAAACTTTTTTTCCATTTAAAAAGCAAATTTCTTTCTTAGAAAGCAACTAATCTAGCAGTGTTTTTCTTTCTCTCTCCCTCTTTTTATCCAACTATGTCCACCATCTTTGTCTCTTAATTCCACTTCTCTCCTAATCTAGTTTTATATTTTCTGTCAATAACCAATTAATATCTATGCATTTGGAGACAGTACCGTAGCTCTGTCTCAGCCATACTTTCGGAGAAGTATTCTTATGTTTGAAGTGACATTTAGCTGTTCTCCTGACGTGCTGGAAAACATTGTTAAAGCCAAAATAGCTGCAGAAAGTGCAGTGCAAGCTGCACAGTGAGTCTGTCATGGGCAAGGGGACAGATGCACTGGGAGCAGTGCTGGTGGGTGGCTGCAGAGAGTCGGCAGAGACGCTCTGGTTGGGACGAAGGTATGCTTGGGGATATTCTAAGCTGATATGGCAAATTCCAGCTGTTTTCTTTTTCCCCTCTTCTTCGTGCACCAAAGCTCTGGGCTCAAGCATGTTGTTAGGAGGCGTTTGCAGATATGGCTGTATCTTTCCTTCTCCTGAATTAATGATGGGTTGAAAATGAAGCTTGTGCTTTTGCGCTTTACCGCTCAGGTGTAAGCACAAGGGTCAACAACTGAGGTTGTTGACCATGAGGTCCAAGCGAACACACAGGTTTAAAAGACATCCATTAACATTCCTTCTTTAACGCTTTCAAAAAAGAAAAAGGCCATATTTAGACTGCTTACTGTGGGTGTCTCACATAATCATTAAAACCAGTTTCAAAGGCCGAGAAAGCACTAAGTAATTGTTGCAGGGTTGCCAGATCTTGTCGGTACTGGGTGAGAGGAGAGGAGTGCTCGGGGTGTCTGCGCTGGGTGATCTGAGCGGAGCTCAGAGGTGCTGCGAGGAAAAGCTCCGCCACACCCTTTCATCCCATCCAAGAAAAATATTAAAGAAGAAAGAAATGAATATCTTTGCTATTGCTTTTCATTGTGTCTTTTTGAAGATGTGATATACTAAGATTTCCTGTAATTACATGTAATAGCTAGAGGGGGAAGAATGGGGAAGACAGCAAATGAAAGTCAGAAAAATTAATTCATTTAAATCTGTCACTAAGACTTTTATGAGCCAACCTGTAAATAACTCCACAGTTAAAGTAACTTTGTTTGCATAACTCAGCTCAAACCCCACAAAGCTGAGGGACCTGGTGTTTTTCCCCTTGCTTCTTGCACATGAAGTGCTATTTGAGACACTAAAAGTCTGTAAATCTGACTCTGTGGCACAGCATCAGAGTTGAGTGGATGAAACAAGTTCCCCGTGCCAGCATACATGCCTAAAATTAGCACCAAAGATATTGGATTCTCAAGTGCTTTATTCCTTTTTTCCTCTCACAACAGGACTGGATTTTTGGCATGCTGCTGAGGACCAGTTAATAATATTAGCCTGTGGTTACTGTGCCATTAAAACAAACCAGTCGCGCACCTTTCGTTCATAAGATGAATAATAACAGCACTCCCCCTCCCTCCGCAGCACACACCGCCTCGAATTAGCCTACTGGGATGACTGGACGATGTTGTTCAGGAGCCAGTGGACTTTGAGCTTTGCAATAATCATCTGCAGATGGCAGGAGAATGTGAGCCTGAGAAAGGTAAAGTGGCTGGGTGGCATCTGTCCAGAAGCCATCACGGGCTCCGGGACCTCATTAATGGTGTGGAGCATTAGAGGTGACTGTGCCTTTGTGGATGGGCTTAGAAGTCCTGAGCCACATCCCACCCATGTCTCTCCCAGCTACACCTTTCCCCCCCCCGTGTGAAAGCAGTGATGGTGCAGGGTGTCGGTGCTGTCTTAACCAGCCGTTGGTGGGACATGGGTGGGGGGAACTCAGCAGGAGCAAATATCAGTGCCCGATGTCTGCATTAGGGAGTGTGGTGGGTCTCATTCCCCTGCCACCGCTCTGTGCTCCATGCAGAGGGGTGGGCATCTCCAGAGGCTATTGCCACCCATCCCAGCACAGCTCTTTGGGGTTGGATGGGTCCTCTGGAAGTGCATCTCTTTGCTCTCCATGTATGTGAGGGAGCCAAGAGTGGACTTGACCCCATGCTTCCATCCCAGCTACTGCCAGGATCCCAGTCCACAGGCAAGCACAGGAGCCAGAGCTCCCTGAGGAGCAAAGCCTGTCCCATCACTTCAGGGAGGCTGGAGAGCTGCAGGGTCTGGGTCCTACAGGGCTCTCCAGCACATGCTGAGCTTCTCACAGACAGTGCTCAATGTCTTCGAAGGTTGGCAATGCAGTGCCAATGGCATCGACTGATGGAGCACCCATTAGAGCAAGGGGAGCTCTGAGCGAGGGGAGAAATTTGGGGTCAAGAAAAGTGTGATCCAGAGAATAGAATAAAGGGAAGATCAGAGGCAAAGTGCCACTGATTTTTCATAACCCAGTTTGGAGGGCTCCAGCATCAAATACTGTTTTGTACCAGGATTTAAAAAAATCATTGCAGGCAGCACAGGTATTGGAGGAACACCCAGAGCCAATTTTCTCTTGTACTTAGCCCATGGAAAATACTGCTAATGCCTTGTGCCCTGGGAGACTGAACCAACCCCAACTGGCCAGCTTGTCTGGAGGCATTTCTGCAAGCCTGACCTATTAAATATTCTTTTTTTTGTTTTGTTTTGTTATTTCACAACAAATACTTCCCTCTCTCCTTTCCTAATGAGACATTTGACTGGCTAGCACATAGGGAATGGAGAAATTCCATGACATCATTTGCAGGTGGGCCAGGCAGAGGTATCTTTACCGTCAGGTTTTCATTTTATTAGATATTACCAGAAAAAATAACTTTTAAAAAGCTATAATCTGACTGAACTCCAGCCCAACAGCACCAAAATTTCACAGAGCCATCTACTCCAGTAGATTAGCAGCCTTTAGAAGAAGAAGCCAAAGGACCTGTTTTCTTTAGCAAACATTTTTAAAATCTCTAAATCTCTTGGATTTTTTCAATCCCAGAATAACTTCTGAAGTACAGGGGTGCTTTTCTTTTTTAATCCTGTCAACAATTCCAAGTACAGATTTGTTCTGGAGAAATCTGAGAGTCTGCCCTAGGTTCAGATAAGTGTAGGAGAGTTGGCATCTTTGTCCTGCTAAATTAATCCTCCAAACTCAACCACGGAGACCCCATAAATTTCAACAGGAGTGATGAGACACCTACGCCTTCATAGCAGGAGGCATTCTGACTCCAACATTTCAACTTTGGGTCAGACATAGCAATGTCTTAACACAAGAATAGCCTTAAAATTTTCCATCATTGAAGAATTATGTCAGCTCTATTCAAATAAGGGTAGATGTTGTAGGGGTTTTTTTCTGTGTCCCAAATAAATTTGACAAAAATCTATGTTTTAGCAACAGCAATGTAGCATTCATTGCAAGATGATTTCTGTTGATAACACTCTGACAAACTCTTCTTCATATAAACCCTGCTTCTGCGGATTTGGCTTTCAATGGAAAAAAGTCACCATATGCCTCAATTTATTAAGAGGCTCCTGAGCCTCATACTGGCTCTCTGCAGGGGTAAATGTTGATCAATATTTTAGAAAATCTAAAGTCCATTTCCTCTTAGAGGGAGTGTGTTTGGAATGGTGAGTTCCTGAGCTAATGTACGGTGAGGATGCAGGCTAGAAAGCTGCAAGTGAGATTCAACTTGTTATTAGAGGGCTGAAAATATATGGAGGGAAAATCTATCATCTTCATTTTCCACATGATTTCAAAGAAAACTTTGAGTTAAAGCTCTGAAAAAAAGATCACCTCTAATTCCATGAGTTATGGATCTATAAATCAGTCAAATAATATAAAGCTGGCCACAAGGCAAATATATCTTCTAGCATCAATAACTATAAGGGAGATTCTCTTATTCAAGAGTTGTTCATAATTCACTATAATTGGTGGGAAAGTGCGGGTTGAGACAATTTAATTCATTCACAATTGGCAATGTTATTATTTCAGAACAAAAATATTGAGTTATATGAAAACCATCTGGTGTCAACAGAAACCATCGCTATGGTCAAGCAACACCTTGGTACAAGTGGTTGTTGTTTGAAAAGTCCCAGGACTGAAAGCCAGGGCAGGTTCAGCCCAGGCACAAAATCTTCACTTTTAATAAAAATGGTGTCACCCAAATGTGAAGAGTCCTGCTCATCTGACGTTAAGGTGTCTTTACCCTTTTCAGGTGTTTTAATAAAGTCTTGAGAACTTGGCTGTTTGCACCGTGTGGTATAGGTGACTGGGAGACTGGCAGTCACAGGGCTGTGCCAAGGGACTCCTGAAGCTCCAGGAGAAAAGAAAAAATCCTCCTGGCTTGAGTAGCTTTAGACGGATGATGACTATTAGAAAAGGCTTTTCTGCAGGGCTGGGAGGAGGGTGGCAGCTTGTTAACCACCATGATAAGCAAACCCCAGGGTCTGTGCAGCCTCAAGCATTCAGGAAAGAAAAAAGCCAGAGCTTTTTTCTCGGTGCTTTGAACGTTTCTGTAGATGACTGTGTGATATTTCCTGGGAGTGACTGCAACTCTGCTCTGGAGAACACAAGTTTTAAAAAGCCCGTGTAAGCTCCTGGGCTTTTACACTCACCTGAGTCTTCAGAGAGGTTCAGATCAAACCTCTGCAAAAAATCAAACCTTTCCTAAGCACCTACCCTGCCTCGGAGGGGAGGGAGCCTTCTGTTTAGTTTTTGACGCTCTGTGTTTTAATCTCCAGCCAGAACAGGAACCAAAGTGAAAAAGGAACAATCCTGGCGCATCGGTGCTGTGGCAGCAGCGCAAGCAGGTGCCTGCGGGAGCCCGGCCCCAGGAGGCTGCAGGCTGCGCGTTTTGCAGGCTCAGGCACCCGGGAGCACTCGGATGCCCTTGCAGAGAAGTACGTGAACGTGGGAGTGTTTGTGTGAACTCAAACCCTCCAACCCTCCTCCGGAGCCTTTTGAGGCCTGTCTGTCAGCAATGCTGACATCAAATGTGCATCCCCACATCAAAGCCCTGTCAAGGCTGCTGACTTCCTACTAAGGAAAACAAGGGAAAACAGATTTTTGCTGCGTGTTGTTTATTTTAACATGTTTTTAGTATTTGATTGATTTCTTTCTTTCTCTCTTTTTTTTTTTTTTTTTTCTGTAGAAGCAAGCTTGAGGGGGATGGTTTGTTTTATCAGGAAATGAGAATAAACTTACTCGAGCAAGCTTGGGCAGTACAGGCAGGCGCTGTCTCAATGCTGTTGCATTTTGGCTGCGGGTACCACAGTGCCCCAGAGCAAGGGCTGAGGCTGCCGATGGAGCTGGGGCAAAGCTGCTGCTCTGGGGAAATGTTCTGCTCAACCATGCAGGGATGGAAGGATTTGTAAAGGGATTATTTCTGCTAGAAACTAGGTATTTTTAGAAAAAAATGAAGCAAAGTCTCCCCAAACTGAAATGCCCCAAATCAAACTCCACATTTTTAAAACTACAGTCTCTGCACCTGCCTTTATGGAGAAATAAGGCAGAGCTGTTCGCTCTGTGTGTTTGAAACTTTTAGTGAACGGCTCACAGACTACCCAGAGAACCCCATGCATTTAGGAGTCTCTGCTTGTGGACGGTTTACAAATCATTTCTGATTCCTGTGGACATTAACTGTCATTCGTTCCAACATAACCAGCTTCAGTGATCCCCAGAATGTTGTCGCCCTATTGATTATAAGCTGAAAATTGAAATGTGAGGACATTACAGCTATGCCAGCCCCTACTGAGTACCGGGTAGAAACCCACAAATGCCAGCTATATCCCAGTTTTATTTTCCTTCAGGCTCAGGTGGGCAGCTCTTCTGTGTCTCAGCATTGTGCTGCCCCATCATTACTGACTGCTCCTAATGATTTCACACGCAGCTTAAAACTGTGAGTCCTCTACTGCTTGTCACTCAGCCGCTGCCAAGATTCACTAATGCGGGTAAACACAAAGCCTCAAATTAGTCATAGAAAGTGAAACAGCCTTTCAGGAGAATCAAATCTAGTGTGAAGGAGTGAATCACAGCACAGATAATATCCAGAGCAATTTTAGCTGAAAGAGCATGAATTGCTGCAAGCACAGCCCGAAAGAGAGAGAATTTGCTGTACGTTGCAGGGACATACATGAAATGTTTCCCCTGTGCGCTTCAGGTTGGTGCTTTGTATGTGCCGAGTTATTTACACAGAGCAAAACAAGCCCAAAGGCAGCAGCCACCATTAGGGACGGGATTGAAGCTGAACTTGCCTCAGCTTGAGGAATCTCAGACAGAAAGGAGGTGTGGTGGCATCAGGAGTCCAAAACAGTGTGCAGAAAAACAGTGAAGCTTCATCGTCCCCCCTGAAGACCCCACTTCTCCATGTGTCTAAAGTCACTTTACAAGGGCTTCATTCACTGGGGACATTAGCCCTGGGGTGTTGCAATTCTCCTGACTTGCATATTTGTTCTTGTCTTGTAAGGACTTTGGAAAAGGGCTCTTCAATCATCAGTGATAAAGTTGTAGGGCTTTTTTTCTGTGTGTACATCCATAAACCCCTGACACTGGCATCAGCTATTAAATCTGCAGGAGCATCAACTTTTGGAATCAAATGGTGCATGAAGTTCAAAGGATGCCAACTCTGTCCCAGGTTGTTTGGTGGGGTTTTTTTTCCCCATGGACTAAAATGATAAAGACCTTAAAAGAAGAGCCCATCTTCTTCCAGGTCTGGATAGAGGCTTTCCCAAAAGACTTAGGAGAAAGGTGGAAAAAAAGAGAAAAAATCAGAACAACCTAGGAGACGAGAGAGTTAAGGAACCTGCAGCTTGAACTGCTCTCGAGGGAGACAGGAAAGCCGTAGAGATTTGGCAATAAGTGCAGATCCTAAAAATTAGATCATAGTACATAATTATCCTCCAAACCAGTCCTAGTGCCAAAATCTTAATATCTGGGATTGTTATAATTCGAAGTCACGTAGGAAATCCAGAGTTCCAATCAATTGCATTCCCATGCCCAGCCGCTCCATGTCATCGCCCGTTCCACAATAAAACGTACCTGGCATTGTGTACAGAATGAGTAACGATTCCTGTGCCAAAAGGGAAGAGGGAGAAACACCGAGAACTCTCTCAGCCGCTGAAGTCAGCGGGAGCTGGCAGTGCTGGCAGGGGCTCAGCGCCCGTGAGTCAGCCCCTTGGCTCCTTCGCAAGCAATCGTCCTGCCGCTGCCACCCCACATCTTCCCACAGCCATGCAGGGAGATGCCCGCCTGCTCAGGAGATGCAGTTAAGCTGCTCAAAAAAGTGTCCGTGGGTTTTGTTCCAGCTACTCCAGCTTGGGTACAGTTGAAGCAAACTGCTCAGCGGAGACACAATGCCCAATCTGGTGGAAGGTCCTGTGTGCAAGACCATGTCATGGTCTGACAACCATCTCTGAAGACCTTGCACAAACCACAGTTCTTTATCTCAACACTGTCACCAAACTCTATCTCAAAAGCTACAGAAATACCACGTGCCTGCTCATTTCGGGTCATGCTTTCCATGGAAGGAGTTACATGAATGCAGACACGGAGGTTTGAGCCTGCACAATGGGCTAACACTGGCTGTCCTTCATGATGGGGTTGGTGGGGCATGTTCCAGTGCTTTGGGGTTTTGCCATGATGAGCGTAAGACGTCTGTGTAGAGGTTTGTTTCCCCCCCCATATCCATGCCTTTCCTGTCGCTCACCACAATACACAGAGCTAGCACAGCTTTTCCCCCTCAAGATCTGGAGCTGCAGCAACCCATGGGATCAAGCTCCCATTTTTTGCACAGTAGGTTCAGATAAGTAAAACACAAGCTCTGTTCATTCAATACCACCCTCCTGCTCCGAGTTTGGCACTTGGGCATTGCCAATACGTGACCCCATCACATCTCCCACATGCTGTGTCACTGTGCTGGTCCCCAGCTGGAGTCCTGCCCGGTCGTCTCCCGCTCCCCCGGTTCGGTGCTCAAGCCCACCCAATGGAGTGCCATCGGTGCGGGACATTTGCAGAAAAGTGCAATGTGTGTCCAGATCTGGTAGAAATCTCATAAGCCTGGCTTGCACCTTTCCTCCAAAAGTGCACCCAGCTCGTCTAAAATCCCAGCCCCTTTGCAGGGCTGAATTAGATGCATTTGTTCCTAAAGAAGATCGTTGCACAAAATCTCTCAGACTCCCAGGAATCCAACCAGCAGAGGGCATGAGCAGTCACTGCCATGCACCGCAATGCCCAAAGCCAAAAAAAGCTTTTTTGAGGCAAAAAAGTGCATGCAGGATTGGGCCAAGCAGTCCCATGGTGGCACCGGGTGCAAGCCCTGGCTCATTCAAGCATGAAGCCATGCTTTCCTCCACGCACTTGCACAGCCTGGCCATGTAACCACCACAAATACACTGAACAACTCTGAAGCACGATAGCACAAAAGCAAGTTTTATACGCCACTGAGCTGGAGATTAAAAATCTTCTGCCAGCAGAGATGCTGCTGTCGATGCCGCTACCTGAGAGTCTACCTGCTACCGGGACCAGGGGCTCTGCTAAGGACAAGAGACTAAAACATCAGTTGCCTCCGGTAAGGCAAACGCAGCAGTGTGGTGGTAGCTGAGCGTGTGGTGATTAAGGGCAGGACATGCCTTGGGATTTAGGATTTCTTTTTTTTAACTTCCTGTTTATAGGTTGACTGTATTTCCCCAGCGTTTGAACTCCTTCGTCATGCAGTTTCTCCGCCGCTACTGACACTGAGTGAGAATTAATAAGCTTCCTCTGAGCAAATATCTTTATTTAAACAAGCTGCTGCCTTGCTCCGCAGCCAGAAACCCTCCAATAAATGCCATTTTGCAGAAGGCAGGACACGGGCAAAGACCCTTCCCAGCAGCACGCCGAAGGCAGGGTGCTCTCCCGCTGCACCGGTGCAAAGCTGCTGTGCTGAACAAGTGTTTGGAGGGTTGATCTCCTTTTGCTGCAAGTGAGCAAGAGAAAGAGGCTGAGCATGACTGAGAATCTGGCTCCAGTTTCTGGTACTGCACACTTGACCTCAGACCTGCCAAATTTTTCCGAAAATCTGGCCTTGCTGGCTTACCCACCCCCCCACCCCAGCCTCCAAACTGTTGTTGCGAGCAGTGGAGCGAGGAGGTGGCAGCTGTGCTTTTTGCTTTTCCTGCATTTAATTATACTACAGCCATCTCCAAACAAGACATTTTTCAATCAGACCTGAAATGTTTATTTTGCTGGTCAAAAGAGGGATCTGCCGCCCGTGGTATGCATGGCATCTCACATATTTCTTTCTCTACTCACTGTCAAGTGACTTGATATTCCAACAGATACTGCCACAAAAGCGGGAAGTCAGATGGTTTGCAAGCTAATTAATCAATCAGTTTACTATATTAGCAACCTTAAAGGAATTCTGATACAGACCCAATGCTTAAATCTGCTGTGACATCTGCAGCCAATCATGCTTACATTACCCCATTAACAAATTACATATGTGCTAAGCAAGATACCCTGTGGTTCCAGTGTGCACAGGGCTCCTCGCCGGTTCTCGAAGTACCACAGTCACTTGCATAAGCAGAGCAGAACAGAGTAAGGGTTCCTGCAGTAGAAAAGGTTTATTCCATGCTTGTTGCACTTGTCACTTGGACTCAGAGTAGTTTGAAGAAGGCCAGATTAGCTCAGGAGATTGGAGACATTTAGCAGCACTGGAAAGGAGCGATAGAAGTTTGCATGGATAGAGCCTTTATAAAAACCCTTTTATTCTAAGGGCTGGCAGGTTTGCACATCACTGACTGCAGGACTGGCTCGGGTGCTGTGCTGCTCCCTCCTGAAAGGTAAGCGATTTGCAGGCAGTTACAGCAGTTTAGGGTGGTTTGGGAGCAAGGAGAGCCTTGCTTCGCTCTGCTCCCTGTAGTGGGAGCATTGCCCCGTCCCACACAGCGAGCCGCCAGCCTCTGGCAGCATTGCCAGGAGATGTTCCTCCCAGGGAGAGCTTTCTGCTGAGCATACATGAAAGAAGCTCTTTTTAGGGTGCATTTTGGTTAAAGCCCAGCACCAACACATCGCTTGGGGTCCTGGTGTCTGCTCTCCAGCAGCTGTGCTGCTGGCATTGCTTTAAAGCCATGTGGCTTGCTTCCACACTCACAGGTAGCGTGTCCCTGCAGCCCACCGATGACCCTTCCTCGTGTCATGGGGTGGGATGTGGCCCCACTATTGCAACCAACAATATCCTACAGGCGTACAGAGCCTTGGAGCAATGAGGTGACTTCATAGATGCCGTAATGAAGCCCAGGATCTAAATGCTTTCCTCACAAAAAGCCTCTCTGCTACGTACCAGGGAAATGAACATGCACTTTATTTCCCTTCATTCATTTCCAAGAACTGCTTCTGCTGAACAGAGAGCTGAGTGGTGCTTCAGCTTATTTTTACTGAGTGGCTTCAAACCCCAGAGTGGTTCAAGCCTGTTTTGTATTTGTCCTTCCTCGATACTTACAGCACCGTCAGGGTGGCAGATGCTTTGCGAACAGCTTTAAAGACAGAGCTGATGCCACAAAACAGTTCAAAAGCTGCAGAGGACCGTCAGGGCTCACAGAACGTCATGTACCATTGTACCAGGCATGAGTCTCCTGCTTTTATCTTTTGCTAGGGTTCATCTTTAAACCTATTGTTTCCCCCGAAACAAGTTGTTTATAACTTTTATTGCTGAATGGGAAAGTGAGTTGCCAGCGTCAGTGGGAGATCAGCAGCTCAGGCCAGTTTGTTCCCATTCACCCTTTAGGAAAAGGTCCACGCCGTCACAGCATCGATGTCCTCCAGCCCTATCAGTGGTGGGGTGCTTCCTCCCTGACTGCCCAGCACCCTCACTTCTGCTGGAAATGGGTCACTTTGCTCAGTTTGGGGGTGAGCCAGAGCTGTGCTCCTCCTGAAGAAGTTGTAGAGAGTCCCTTTAAAGAAAAGAGTCTCTTTAAAGCAAGTGAAAATAAAATCCATCCAACTGTGGGTTGCTGGTTTTCTCCCCCCCACCAATTATTTGCTGCCTGATGACTTCATGGCAGAGGCACTGACAAGTTTTATTTGTTATTGCATGTCGCATTACGTCAGTGGAGCCAGTAGCTCAATGAACCCTGCTGGTTAGTGTAGGCTCACCATGGTCTCATTAGCGTGTTGCTTACTGCTTACCCGAGGCACTGATTGATCCAACGGATTTATCCCATCGATTTGTGTGTGTCTAGGGGCAGGGAGAGTTGGGTCAGGTTTCAGCACAGACCTGCAAATGACACCAGAGCGTTGTGCGAACGGGAGGCATCGGGTTCACTGGTACGGACGGAGGGATGTACCAACACCTGGGCTTGGGCAGCACGGAGATGATGGAGCTGGTCGGAGGCACACAGGATTATTGGTTTCTCAGTGGCCTGTGCTGCTCTCTCTAGTGAGCTCCCTGTGCATCCTTTCATATCCTTCAAATGCTTCTTGGCTCCATTATCCGGGCTGCAGCTTCCAGACTGGGGCAGCTGGAGGGAATTGTACCGGATAGTAATGTGCATCCCTGGCAAAAGTAAGAGTTAATCCAGTGCTGACATCCTCACTCCTGTAAAACATCTCTGTTTGCTGTGGGTAGTTAGCGAGCCGCCTTCAATGACAGCAAAGGCAAGTGAATGAATGGCTTTTTAATTTGCTGTGTGTGCCTGCGGGCTTGGTTAGATAAGCCTCTATGTTTTCAGTTATATTCCTCATACACATGATAAAACCTTAAGCCAGGCTTGGTGGAACTGCTTCTTCCAGGACACAGGCAGTCTGAGGTTTGCTCTTTTTTAATCCACTAAAGTAGAAGCATGTTCTTTGGACAGCTGTAAGCTCAGTGCCACAGGTCAAGATGCTGCCAGGCTGCCTCTGCTAGTGCCCGCTGGCGGACTAGGTTTGTCAGCCTAGGGGAGCATTTTCTAATTCAGCACCCAAAAGGCTTGATTCCCAGGCATGTGCCATTAACAGGCCATGGGGACTCTCTAGGAGAAACAGAAACAAAAGCAAAGAAATGGGAAAAAGTGAAAGGGCACTAAAGTGGTGCAAAGCTTGGCTTAGTTCCCGGGTGAGTCTGAGGAGCTTTGTGCAAGGAGCTCCTGCTAAGTCCCAGCATGCAGATGCGAGTCGTGTGGAAGTTCCTTTTTCTGTTAAAGGCGATGTGAAAAACCTGATTTCTGACTCTGCCAAGGACAGGATGGGAATCCTCTTATGAGGATTAAACTTTCAGGGGGAAAAAAAAAAAAAAGAATTCTAAGAAAATCTGTGTACTTTGCTTGTAATGCAGGTAATTAGACACAAAACATTGGGCAGTGAATTCCACTGTCAGCATAAGAAACGGATAGAGGCAAACTTGGTGAATTTGCTCTGATGTGGATTCAATCTTTCATATGTAGCTCCAGATTAAGTTATATTTTCCTGATAGGATTATCAGTTTAGCCCTTTATTCTCCCACTGTACAATCTTTCCAAAACTGCTCAGCTTCTGATCCTGTGCATTACTTATTTGGTCAGCACAGAACACACTTTTGACTGGAGGCCAGTGACTTTTCCCACTGACATGGAGGAAATTTGGACTTCACCTCCATTACAGAATCTTTTTTCATTTGTCTGCTTTATTGCATTATGGAGATTTGATCCTCCTCTGGAGTCAGCTGGGTGATTTCCAAGGGATACAGTTGGATTCCCTGCTTCTTTGTTTCTCCTTCCAAGATAGAATGGACTTTTATGGAGTATAAAATCAGAACACAAACTATCACTTATATTTGCTACACAACTCTTCCTGTGCGTTGGTGGAAGTACTCTCTGAGGGTTTTGAAGCCCGTTGTACTATGCGTGGGATGGTAAAATGATGGTAAAAGAAGGACTCCTGAGATGGAGATGGAGTGCTGTAAGGAGGTGACGCGCCAGCTCCAAACGCCCTGAAAAGCAAGGGACAAAGGCCAGCAGAGCATCGTGGTCCTTGCGTCCGCTCTCCCACCTCGCTCCCTGAAGTGAAACCAGCAGCATATCTCTCAAGGTGGCAGATACCCCTGTCAAGACATCCTGTGTGACAATGACATCTCTCCTCCAGGAGGAGGAGGAGGACGGTGCGCTGCCAGGGTCCCCACGTGCCTGGGGTTCTTGGAGGAGAATGGTGCTGCTGTGACAAACAACGGCTGCCCCAAGCCGTAGCGCTGGAGCCAGCTCAGGCAAAGAGCATTCTGCACTCACTAATTTATGTTAATGAGTTTATCAACAGCGCTTCCACACCTCCTTCAGAGACAGGAGAAGCAATAACAGATGCAGCAGGGGGGGATGTGCGTGAGGCACGCCATGGGTGTGATTTGAGAGGTGTCTGCACGGCAGAGTCTCTGGATGCAGAGGGTGAGCGTTCCCTTTGCAAACACAACTGGGCGCTGCGTGGGATTCTCTCGCCAGTGACTACCTCCATCCTCTGTGGTCTGAGCTGTGAACCAGGCACTTGGGAGCAGAAATCCAATTTTCAGAAGAGCAAGTCACATCTGGAAAACGAGGAAGCTGCTTTTTAAGGAATTGGGTCTGAGATGAGGCATTGCTACCTTGCCAAGGGAAGTGTTCTTAGTTCATAAATAACTCAAGGAGAATACACCTTATTATGTACCTGGCCTGTTGATAGGAAGCATCTCCTGTGGTGAAGCCAGGGCTAGATGCAAGCCAAGCAAAATTGTGTAACACACAGTGTAGCTTAGAGGTAAGAGGAAGTGCCAAGCAGAAAACTCATCTGAGAAAACCAAAGTCCGTCAAGAACTTAATGGGCAAGTCGATACAACACTGAAACTCAAAGCTGCCTTGTAATTGCTCTGCCGTAATTCCCTGAACACCCATCCCTTTCACAGCGGCTGGCATCACGTGGGCACTGATCATTCACCAGGAAGAGCTGAGCAGTTGCTGAAGATACACAAATAATGACAGCAGCACCCGCAAATGCCTTTGATCCCCTGTCTGTGTTTAGCTTAAGGAGTTTATTTCTCGGCTCGGTGGTATTGAAGTGGCATCACTTATGTTGGTGGTTCACAAAGTAGCTGTGGGCAAGCAGCCTGCCCCAAGGATGTTTGCAAAACAACGAGCAACTGAGCTGAAAATATTTCCTGCTTCAGCTCTGTGCTCTCAAATCAGCAACGTTACTGTCTGGGAGTAATTTGGAGGAACTCTACTAGTGAGTGCAAAATCGATGCAAATGTGCAGCTCCTCTAGACTTAATTGCGGGGGAGCATCTGTTTACATTTCGGTATCCGAAAGGCACCCTCATCTATCGGGAAGTTTGCAGTCTACAAAGACAGTATGTTACTGAGTGAAGTTTTCAAAAGCACGTACTGTCATTCACCAGTCTCGTACAGTTGCATCTATTCAGCCACTAGGCAGAACCACCCTATTAAAACCACAACTGTGGGTATAAGTATCTCTAAGAGCCTTCATTGAACTCCCTATCACAATCTTTAAAGCAATCATTTTGATTGCTCTCAGTTTAGCAATTATGGCTGAGTGACACATTTTCAGCTTTGGAAAATTATATGCCTAGCCCAGTTTCTGTATGCGTAAGTCTCTCATATACATACATATATATACACACATATTTACCAGCTTTCATGTGCTAAATGGTTTCTAAACTCCTGCCTGTCAAGGAGCTGGCTGATCCTGAGCATGATTCCTGTCTGATGGCTGCGTGATGTGTGCCAACAGCTCCCTCTGGGTTTTTTGTCTAAGATTTACTTCAGTTGCAGAAAAATCAAGGAACGTCTTTGTTCCCAGAAGTATTTTTGGCAACCGACTGTACAGAGCATGACCCATCCTCACAGCCCGGTTGCAACGGTCTCTAGACAGCAGCTCCTCGGGGCCAGCACAACCTGGGCTGATGAGACCAGCTCTGTAATGGAAACGATTGTGCCTTTGTGTCTGGGAAGTCAGAAAGTGTCATTCTTTGAAACGCAGAGTCTATTTCGGAAAGAGCATCTCTAGCAGAGCCGGGCTGTAGCTTTCCAGGGCACCATGGAGACATCCAGTTGCACAACCCTGACAGTCACTGGGAGACGGTCTGCTGGAAGGCGCCGCCAATTCCCCTTCTCCTGCTAAACACAAAGCACCAATGACCTCAGTCCTTGGCCGTCCCATCCATCTCCAGCCGAAAATGTTAGAGGGAATAACATCTCAGGAACCCCTCCCGTAATTTATGAACTAACGCAGCTAATTTTACAGCTACTAAAATATACCCAAGTTCAAAACAATAGCTTCACAAGTTGACTAACTGGGGAACAGGAGCCAAAAGCAGGAGACACATGGATTATTCTGAGGTGAGCGGCAGGCAGAGGAGGCGTTGGAATCCCAATTTGAAGGCAACAGATTCATGCTAAATTTTGCCAGCTGAGAGTCTGGTGCTGTGTTTTGCAGTCACCAGTGTTGAGCTAACCAGATCTCAGATAAGAAGCAGGCTGCCTTGTTTCTTTGTTCATCAAAACTGGAAAGAAAGAGCTGACCATTTTGGAAAAATTCTGTGGAACTTGGTAGAAATGGGACTGAGTGTGCCATGGAAATTTAATAGAGTTATATGCAGAAATTACTGTAAATACTTGTAGAATTTATTAAGTGCTTTTATGCTTCCTGTTGGGTTATTTTTAACACTCTTGTAGAATTCCATAGTGGGATATGATTATGTATTGAATTTTAATAGCTGTTTAAAAAAAAAAAAAAAGCTGTCGAACACTATCATTTTCTGTGAGGTTATACAGGATGCCTCCATTAGGAGTGTTTTTTCTGCTTCCAAACAAAGCCTGAACAGATTTGAACACTGTACATAAGCAAAATCCCAGCTCAGGGAAGATATTAATGAAATCCAGGTTGAAAATATGCGCAGGAAGCTGCTGCAGTGTTTCTGTTTCCAATTTCAGTTCACACAGGTGAATTCAAGAGCAAACCAAGGTTCACCACATCCTAATTGTATTTGGGGGCACTGTCAAAACCCTGAACTTTGAGATTTTCCTCAAGGAAATCTTCTTGATTCATATCTTCTTTTGTGATCAAGGAGAAGTTTTCCTGCAATTTGAAGAGACTGTATACATTTCATGCCTTTTCTAATCTAACCCCATGTGGTACAGATCAAAAGCCTGCATGAAGCTCCGTAATCTTGTATCCTGTACAAATTATCCTCCAGGCAGACGTCTGAGTCTTCTGTGAAGATGTCCATTGCCTTCTGTCATCATATGTGCTCATCTGGTTGTGGGATTAATCACTATGCTTTCTGTAGGACTACCATGGTCATGCCTCATTGGCTGGTTTTGGCCACCACACATTCATTAGTCAGGCATCATCAGATCATCTTTGGGTTTTAAGCCCATACTAGGTTTTCACAAGTCATGCCCCATTTTTGCCAAAGTGCTTGGGAATGCTGGTTGAATTCAAGTCCCATTGGGCGAGGGGTAAATTGTTCTCTGCGAGCTCATCAGCTGAGTGTGCCAAGATGAAGAAAGATTGAGGAGGATGTGGTCAGCTGCAAATATCATGTGAGTTGTTCCCAGTGTTTGGGGTGGCTGGCTTTTTTGGCAGTATATTGGTAGGAGAAAATTTGCTAATGAAAGAGGGAAAAAAAAAAAAGGAAGATCACCAGATGAGGGTGCCACCACACTGTCCTCAAGTCTTGACGGATCAGGAGCTGAGCGTCTCCCTCAGGGGGGCTTCTCCGGTTTTGGTAGAAACTTCTGAGCTGGCTCCTTCCAACCGTATTGCCTGGCTGTGCCCGTGTGCCGTGGCTGGGTTGGTGCCACGGCAGGCTCTGCAGTAGGTCACTGGCCGTGTCCCAAAGCCGAGGGGGCTCTACAGGCACCTCCAGCTTCAGCTGAAGAGGAAAGGACATCAAGTGAGAGATGGGCAAGTGCAGGGATCTGCGTCCAGGGTTTTGCAACAGATGATTTTTACACTGCAATGCCACGGGCGATGCAAACATCTGCAAGAAGCCAGCATTTTTTCTGCTGCGGATTCAGTCCCCATTCATTTCTCATGTAGGCAATATTCATTCTGACTCCATTTACTTATCTAAATACATTGCGTGCTTACTAATACAGACAGCGTGTTCTCTTTTTTTAGCTTGAGGAGGAAAGTCTCATGAAATATGTTGCCAGTCTAAATTATTCTATGACTTGCCTACATTTCAAATTAACTAGAGGAATATCAACAAACGTAATGGCAATTCTTTTCCAATCCCATCTCCTTCAGTCAGTCTTAACCCACTTATCAGACACTTGTTATTACAGGAACAATCAGGAGAAGAAAATACACCAGTGCTGAATCAACATTACTGTACTGTTACTTTTTTTCTCTCTCTCGCTTTTTTTTTTTTTTTTTTTTGTACTCGTGTAACTCTCTTGGTTTCTGTTGGACATACACCAGCCTGAAATTGTAGAAACACAGCTGGCTAAATCCATCACGTCTTATTACAGGTTATCAATTCTCCCATGCAATAAACACATTTGACAATTAGCAGTGAATTGATGAGTGACTCAGTTTGGGCTCTGTCATTTAAAGGAGACTATTTCTTAACTGTTTTGTACTTAACAGAAAAGTTCACAATACAAGCTTAATTTGTAGAAAATGCAAAAAGCTGGTAAAGCCATTAGTATTTCTTATAACCAAAATGACAAATGGTCTTTACATTAATCTCAAATCACTTCTTTAAAGCAAGGATCAGGAAAGAATTTTCCTCGAAAGGATATTGCTGCCCAAATGGGGAGGTGCTTTCGTGGGGCTTTCTCACTTCTGTGGGATCGATGGGCATTTGGGACTGCCAGCCTTGCTTTTCTGGGCTTGATAAAGCCGTCGGTCTAATTTGCTTTGATGAATCTTCTTTCTGCTTCTAAAAAACCAAAATATTAAAATACTGCAAACTCTGCATAGACAAAAGACCAAACCACACTGTGACTCACACCATACAGTAAACCTTTTAGGAGTAACATTGCAGTAATTCAGATTTAACTTGTTCAGTTCTGTATCTTCCTGCAATTAAACTGGGATATTTGGTCAATTGTTTTTTTTCCAATTTCAGCTCTTTATTTGGGGGGAAAAGATCTGTCAATGCCAACCTCATATCAAAGCTCTATAGAAGTCTTAAAATAAGGACTGAAAGAGATTTTTGAGGAGGAACCTATTCCTTCCCGCTGCCCCAAGGCAAGACCTCTCCACTCCCCAGGGACTGAGCCTTCCCAAATGCCCTGTCGGGTACCAGCTCACTTCAGCGTTTCTCCCATTAGGCTTTATAGGGAGGTGCATCAGCCCTACTGTCTAAAGTGGAGATTCACCAGGAAAAACACAAGGTACCCTCAGTGTAGTCTCAAAATATCAGCCGGTCAGCTTCGATCTTTTTAATGTGCAAATTAAGTGAGGCTGGTGAGAGAATGAAATCTCTTCCCTTTTCATTTGCTAAGTGCATTGATGTGTTCTTCATCCCAAAATGATCCTCATTTACTCACTGTAATCACTGCTTTAGTTTTTCTCTTTGTTTTTATGGGTTTTGCTGGTTTGGGTTTTTTGGGGGGATATTTTTTCTAATCAGGAGTTTTGCTATTCATGCAAGCTAAGTATTTTCCTACTGGCAAACTTGTCCTAACTTTGCTCTATAAGTGCATTTTTCCCCCTTCATTTTGTTTCCCCTTTCTCCTAGCTGGTGCAGGGATTTGCTCTGGCAGTGCAAACGAAGGATGCAGGTGATGCTGAGGAAAGTAAAGACCAAATGGAGTAGCATCGGTCTCAGCAGCAGCATGAAAATGCCCCACGTACATCCATTAGTGAGTGAAAGAGTTTTGTTTGGCAAAACCTCCCAGTCCAAAAACCAGGTAGACTGGGATTGGGGGTGGGTTTTGGTGTGAAGTTTTTTTTGCCTTTACTGACTGTTTGGCAGAAGAGCAGCTTAAGCATTACGGTGCTTTGCTGATCGCTGTATAAACGAGGAAATATTTAAAGGGGCTGAGGTGTCAGAGTAGTAGTGCTACACACCTCCGTGGTGGGCACAGCGGGTCGTGTCTCATCGTGGAGTAGGAGCTGGTGCTTTAGGATGTTGCTGTTAGAAACGATAAGAGGTCACTGCCTCTGCTAATCAGTGCTATATGCAAAGCAATGTGCTGATGCTCCCTCAGACTTCAAGATGCGTCTCACACTCCCAGCATAAGGTGCTCAGCCCCATGTTCCTGCGATTAATGCACTCCTACCCGCTAGCTCTATGTGTGTGTAAGCATGGGCTGTGGTTACTACAAGGTAACTTTGTTCAGTAAGACAGGCTGGAAACAAGATGCCTTGTTTTGCCTTTGCCACAGTTGTAGAAACCCCAAAAAAAAGCACATATGGAGATTTCCTACAGCTCAGCTGATGCATGGTAACTTGTTAAATCTCAGAAACTTGACATC
>JAVJGI010000001.1:124646168-124665435 GCA_035590275.1 Ibycter americanus | reverse complement strand
AAAAAAAAGCACATATGGAGATTTCCTACAGCTCAGCTGATGCATGGTAACTTGTTAAATCTCAGAAACTTGACATCTCTTCCTGGCAATTGAAATACAGCTCTCCCTGGGCTGGCAGTGCTTTAGCAGAATACAATGGCACTTCATAACACTTGGTGATATTTCATAAAAAAATAAGTCCAAATTATATCATACAGGAAGTACGTAGGATGTAACAAAGAGTAGTGGGTGAAAAGCAGAGGTTCCCAAATCAATCTGTGTTGGGAAAATCATCTGCAGGTTCCAATAACTGTGTCAGCTGAATCGCTTGGGCTGCTTTTGTGTGCAGAATCATGCAGGAAATCCCAGCAAAGCAGAATTTCTCGTAAGACTTCTGGTGCATCAGCCCGTGGTCCGAGCCAGAAACAAACCACAAAAACAATTGCTCTGCTTGCTGTGCGGCTACTACAAGTCCCAGGTGGAACCTGAAAATGAAATATGTGTGTGTGTCAAAACATTGCAGGACTTTCCAAAATCCTCTCTTTGGATGTAGTTACAGAAACAAGCACATGATGAGGGTCAGAGGGTCGTTCTCTATATTACACATTGTTCTCTCATCAGCTTGGCTGGAATCGACCCAGTGATTTAATTTATTTAAGAATATTTTAAAATGTTTCTTATATGTCTCGGACTTGAGCACCCAAGATCATATATCACTTTGGAACATCTTTAAGGAAACTTTAGAGCTTTTATATACTTTACTGAACAATGGACCCATTTCTTCATTGTTGTTCTGAGATGGATATCTGCTAAACCAGAAATGTATAAACAGTGAGAAAAATTGGCTTTAAAAGGTCTTTAAAGCTAATTTATATTCAAGGCTTGGTTAAGGAGCTGGATTATCCTGTTCTTACCTTTTAGAGGACCATCATAAGGAAGGTAGAAGGCTGTCAATGGTAATGCAAGAGACATACATAAGTCAAGTCTAAATGTTATTAGTGCCTTCTGAATGCTTGGTGGATATTCTGGGCTTGATCTGTATTATGGGGTTCTCTCAAAAATGCAAAACCTTCCTCTTCTTGGATGGTTTCTGTGTACACTTGAGCTCTTCCTGATCACCAAGGAGGGAAACCTCACCAAGAGACCTCACGGGTTGCCTGTCATAGGGGAAAGCAGAGATGGCCTCATCCAAACCCTCAGTTCTCGTGCCTGTGTTGTTCCCTCAACGTTGTGGTGATGCTGAGGGCAACCAGAGAGCTCAGCGAGGTGTCCCAGTTTGGGTGCTGTGTATAATCACCGTGTCTTGCAATGTTGACACTCACTTCTCACCTTGCTGAATCCTGGTGAAGTCTTTGGCAAAGGAGCGCAACACCCTGGGAATGAATTTGGCAAACCACATTACAGCAGAAGAGTTAATTTTTCTTAAAAGGCTTATGAAGTGAGGAATATTATAATTTGTCCACTAGCACTTTAGCTGGCTGGGCTTCTAGCTAGGAAGTGTTCTTGGTAGAAATTGAACTTTTTTTTTCTTTTTTTTTTCCTAAAATCCTATTGGGAAATAATTTTCTCAGATTTCTTCAGTAATATTCATTATCCTATTTTCATTGGATTACGAAAAAGAGAGATGTTGGCAATTTCTGTTTTATTTAGGGGTGATTTTCATCCCTTTTGCAAAGTTTATGAACTACCCAAGTCCATTTTAAATGCTACCCTGTAGTTTTAAGAAAATGTAATAGTTTTCATCTTGCAGCAAAATTTCTTGGAAAGCAGAAGTAAAAATTCTGAAACACTGGGGAAAAAAAAAAAAAGAGAAAAGAGCTCTTTATGTTTTTTGGGAAGATAATATTGGATGAAAAGTTGGAAAGTAGCACAAAAATGACATAGGGTTAAAAAAATTTCTTTGTGCCAAGGATCTTGTCTTGTTGTCTTCCTCTGTAAAATATCCAGAAAACTGCTGGCACTACATGAAACTAACTGAGACTGAGGCCGAAAGCACTAAGACTATGCTGAAATTGAAGTCTTGTTAAATTTTTTCCAGGGTTTGCAACAGCTATTTCCCTTCCACCTGCTGACCAAACAGGATAGCAGTAAAATACTTCCTCTTAGTGACTCACAAATCTGTCGGAGGTGATGAGGCCCCATGGGAGTTTGAGGATGTCTTAAATAACGATTTGCTTCTTGCCTCTTGGCAAACGGAGTTCTCCAGGCTGGTAACACTAGCTGCATTTCCAGGCTATGGGAATGGGAACCAAGGAATGGCTGTTGGTGGTTGTTTTGCTCTCGGAAGATTTCCGTCAGGCATCTATAGCTCAGCGTGATTTGAGACGTACGAAACAAAGGAGGAAAGTCCAGAAGTGTTTGGTGATGTGCTGCTTGTTGGAGGCTGAAAAATTATTCGCTAAAGCTAACAGTTCCCTGTCCCTGCTAGGAGCATGGTCTCTGCTCTGCTGCATGAAATGAGGTCTTTTATCTGTTCAAAAGTTATTTTTTTGGGGGGGGATTTTTCCATTGCAGTGCATTGAAAGACAAGGGGTCCACAGCCCCGGCAGCCAGCATCTCCCTACACATTGTCCAACACTGGTCTGTCAAAATAACATGCCCCAAGGTATTTCCAAAGGGCAAATGAAGGGTTTGTGTGGCTCAACACAGCTCGTCCAGCACTGTCCTGGAGGTAGCTCTCTATCTACAGGAATCACTGTCGGGGAGCATTGCTCCTCCAGCTGACAGCCAGAAAGCCAGGAGGCTCTAGTAAATCTCAATTGGAGTTTTTTTCATTTTGATTTCCCTGCCATAAAGGCAAGACAACAACGGAAGATTAAAGTGAATTATTATATGCTATGGGTTTCGGAAACATCCTTTTGCTTCCTTCCTAGGTCATGCACAGTCCTGCGGTTTGTGACTGCAGGCTCTGCTCCTGTTTCCCGGCCAGTAGCTTTCCATTCACATCGTGTCGAGCTGCTTCTCCAAACGTCCGACCGAACGTGTCTCCCGGTGTGTTTGTAAGGGGAAATGATTAACTCAAACCGTCTATAGAAAGCAATACTTCCTATTTAAAGACACTCCTGACAAAGCTGAGTGGGAAAAATGGCTGGGGTGGTTTCAAATAAAATATGCTGCACTTTTGCCAAAAACATTTTGGTGTTTTCCATGAAGGATAAAAAGCAGTTTCTGCAGCAGAATACCTGCCATCTTGCTGCAAAGAATTATTTTTTGATGCGAACATATCCACTCTTTCCCCACTTGAAATAAAATCCTATGCTTCCAATGGGAATCCTGCTTTCTAAATAATCTTTAGTCAGAGTGCTAACTAAACCATAAACTGAGTATCTGGTAAATTAAAGGAACTGGATATTTAGCTCCACAACTATTAGCATTTGGACTTGCATTTAACTGATGATCTAAAACCAAGGTCAGGTTCAAACACCTTGCTTTTATTTTCTTTTGTTTCAGAAATGCATTCAGGACTGAGACATTTAGTTAAAATGTCCTCCCAGCTCTCCAACCCCACTGAAGATTTTAAACAAAAGGTTAAAGAAGGAAAGAAATAGCATAAGCAGGTTTCAAGGGACAAGATTCATTAAGATGTATCTGTATGTTTTTTCCCATTCTGCTAATAATCTACCCTGAAATATTTCTGTGTTGTTTTCACTGTACTGAAGTGTGCCAGCAACTCTCACTGAAGTTATCCGAAGACATCCGAGCGGTTCTTAACTCACCGCTGGCCTTAAGTCAGTGACTGCCTCAAAAGCCGAATGAAAACAGCCCTTTTCCAGCAGGATCATGTTGGTTAGCACACTTTCAAACTGAGATGCTGTTTTTTCTTTTCCTGAGTCATCAGTTTGCCCACGCCATAATGTTTCCAGGAGTGGAGAGATTTCTTCAGGCATCTGCCTGTGGGGATATTCAAGGAAGGGCTCAGAATTCATAGCAGGAGGTTTCAACTTTGGTGCCCCGACTTGAGGCAGTTACAAGTAAACATGATGTCTAGGATGAAGCAGTTCCCATGCATATGTGGAGCAATCTCTCCCTATAAACAAAAAGAAATGGTTTCAGTTTACACATTTTCAGTTTACATAGCATGGAAGGCTTATATAAGTAAAAAGTGAAAGAGAAAAATTTAATTAATTTGTAACAGCCCAGCTAGGCACAGTATCCAAAGCTAAACCTGTCAGGCTCTGGACTGCGGAGGATGCTGGTTGGGAGAGCTGACAAGTGAGGCTGCGGAACTACAAAGATTTATTGTATACCAAAATAATTCCTACGCTTGCTGAGCAATGTTGCTGCTCCAGAGTAACTGCTCTCAAAAATATTTTCCATCATGAACTCCAAGTCCTTTTTCTTGCCCAGATTCCATCACAACAAACAGCCCAAGGATTTACATGCCTCTCACCTTGTGATGACTGCCTGATGTACAGGTTTCCTGAGGACCGGAGTGAAGGAGCGCAGCCCCCCTTGGCAGCTAAGCAGAGGGATGCTGAGGACCGGTCCACCCCCATCAGAGCAGAGATGCTCGGGTAGGACCTTGGGAAGCAGGTGTTGCTTCAGCCTTTGGTCTGGTGGATCTGTTGTAAGAGTAGAGCAAGGACATGTCTAGCCCAGGGCTAACAGTGACCAACCTCACATTCACCAGATTTTCTCAGGCATTTTCAGCAGCGTTGCATCACTTCCTCGTGGTTGATACCAGACTTTAAAAAGAGCAGGTATGGAATAGTGCTGGGGAGGTTTGAAATTCTCATTCTATTTTCATATACAGTTGCCCAAAACGAATGGGATGGAAGGTCACCTTCAGAAAAGGCATTTATTTGCGGTCGGGCTGTTCCTGACCCGCTGCTCAGCAGCTATAGCTGCCATACCTGAAATTCATCACTACCTTGTTGATGTGGATACTTAAAAGCAAAATTCATCTTATCTGACTTCAGGGTGTATAGAAGTTAGATGAGTAATCCTGGGCTCATGCCCTGGCCTCCTGTTCTATTTCCTGAAGAAAAACAGACACCTCCAAAATTTCTCTGTGCCTGACTGTAGGCACGGGTCTGAGGATGAGACGAACCTGCACCTTCTCATGGGCTGTAAAGGGATCACAGATAACGAGCCCAGGCTGAGGTGTCCATGGCCTATTTATAGGATTTCTATAATAAATCAGGAAAATCATATTGTCATAGCAATAAGGATCCCAAAACAGAGTCTCTATTGCCACCACCCATCCACATACCTTTTTCTGCTGATAAAGGTGGCATGGAAATGAGCCGAGGGACAAACAACAGCAGCTTCTGTGACAAACAGGGCTCAAAATATTGCAAATGGAAAAGCAAAGGGAAGATGTGGCTGTATTAAAGATCACAGGATAAATGAACCATGTGCGTAACGAGGGCTGAAAACCGAGGCAGATACGATGTCAACGTGTTCTGGAGGGGGAAGGAAGGTCCCTGCCTTGTGTGGGGCGCTGGGACCAGCCGGGATCTGGCCGATGGAGCAGGTGGAGAGGAAGATGTGGGGGAATCAGGGCGGTGGAGAAGAAACTGAAATAGCTTTGTTTAGGCTAGGAAAAGGAGGAAAAGGCTAGGAAAAGGATTGCTTTCTATAAATAGTCCAGGTAAACCCCCAGGGAAGGGAGACAGTTATTTAAGCTAAAGGACAATGTTGGCCCTGAATCAAACTGGTTGTGAGTAAATAGAGGGTGGAAACATGAAGAAGGTTTTTGAGCATCACAGGAAAGATGTTCTGAAGCAACTTTCCAGTCGCAGCAGGAACCTGAGCACTTCCAAATCCGTCAGAGCAGGAAATTGATCTTGGTGCCAAGATATCTTCCAGATCTACATACACGTTACTCATGCTTTATTTAATCTTTATTTTGCCAGTGACAAATTTTTGCCCTGCCTTAGAAAATAGGACTGCACAAAAACTTGAGAGCCTGTGTAGCTGATAGCTTGACTGAAGGCAGGTTCATTCTTACTGGTGGGAGTTGGGCTGGCATCAGCTGGCACATCCACAAGTGCCATCCTACAGGTTTCTAGTCCTCCACTACCCTTACTATTGTGACATTTTGTGATGGGTGGGGTTTTTTTCTCGTTATCTAGCCTTATCTCCCTCTCTGCTGGTTAAATATATCATTAGGCTGATAACAGCTAATAGACCACTGCAAGAGTGGCTGGGTTTTTTGCCCTGGGAAAAAAATGCCAGGAAATCTCCCTGGGGGAAAACTCAGTCAACAAAGACAAGGGAAACAAAACAAGAGCAGGACCAGGGCTCTGTTTTGAATATGGCTCTTCAGCAAACAGGGAAACTGAGGAAACTGGGTTCAGTTTTCCTTTCCTCTGATTAGCCGTTTTGCATAGCCATATACAGAGAAATTTGATAATGATACAGGAAAAACCCACATTCCCACAAAAACTTCAGTGCACACTTTCCAGCAGCAGTGCATAAGGGTAAACCAGGGTGGTCTCTCTCTTGGGATTAGTCTCACACAAACTTTTGGCTTGGCTCTGAACCTAGTGAAAAAAAATACTCTAGCCCAGTTTGCACAGAGTTACGCTCTCAGTGCTACAGAGTTTTACCAAAGTGCTTTCTTTTTTCCTCTTTATATCTGAGGTAAATTGTGCAAGACGGGCACTAGCTTTTCAAATAGTTAATACATTAGTTGAAGGGTTTTCCTTGCTATGTAGAAGAGATTTCTACCACTTGGCCCCAAAGCAAAGAAGGGATTTTATAAAAATTAGTTCAGTTTAAATAGGAATTCTTATCATGGAAGAAGAGATAAATAAATAATTTCCTTTTTTTTTTCTCTTTCTGCTTCTAAATAATCAGATTCATACTACCTTAAACTTCTAATTTAATCAGTCTATTGTAATCTTGAGTCATTCACCACTGAATTGACCAAAGTACAGCAAAGCAAGAAAATATCTTTTTCACAGCTGAAAATGAGTCAATTGTCTATCTCACCCCTTCAAATCAAGAAAAGACAAGGCTTGCAGCATGCTGAGATAGGGAAGAGAGTAAGGTTTTGGCAATAAAAACAGGCTGTGACCCCCGCTTACCTGGATGAATAGTAATAACACTGTGCTCCTAACTAGGAGGGTAAGTATGACCTCTGCCAAGCACGTCATCATCCACCTCCCTCATATATCATGTCTGAACCTTCATACCCCAACCACACATCGGTGGGTGGTTATCAAGGGTTGATGAACAACCTGTCTTCTTCGGCAATTCTCTGTTTAATAGAAGCTCCTGCTGTGTCTCAACAGTTGCACTAGGAGCCCTGTCCATCTCCCGTGTCCTAAAAAAAGCCATTCGTGAAAGCAGGCAAGCACAAGAGCTGAGTAAACTTGGACACAGCTCCCAGCCAAATTATGAGTGTGTTGCCAAACGTGGAGAAAAGTGCATCTGATTCTTCTGTTAAGGCGTCCAAGGAGGGCCACAAAATTATAGTTCAAACTATAAACAGAATGAGTACATTTTGTTCATTTTCCTGTTCTCTTTATAATCGATGCAATATGAAGAGCCGCTATCAGTGGAGAGTTATACAATCAGATGGCAGCAATAAAAAGAATGTTAGCAAGTCTAGGATATCATCGGAGGTTGACTGGAGGAAGCAGTTATAAAACAAGACCGCTTATATCTAGTTAGATGAGAACATCAGCTTCTTGACAAAGTCATTTCGATGTCTGTCTGCCCACTTAATACTCGACTAATGGACATCTACATCCTGATTTCCAGTGGTTGCCTGCAGAAGGATCAGTACTGAGGATTATAGATGCACAGGCATGGCTCTTTGTGCACCTTGAATAAGATGTGTGTTATACAGTAACAACATATCCATACACAGAAGAGTTCATCTTATGCACGCAATGTATGCCTATGCAGGGTTTCATAATTCTAGCCTGTTTTGCTGTTTCCTCATTCTGTTAGACTCATGGAGGGTTTTAAGTTTTGTTATTGTCATTTTAGCACAAATTGGACTGCAGTTTCACAGCCTTACAAATCTGTGGCGTGGGGAATGCAACAAGCGCACGATGGGCATCTCCACCAGCTGTCAGCAGGGAGCATTTACCATAGCATCTTTTGTTCTTTGGCATCTGAAAAGGTCGTGGTTCTCAGATGGTCTTCAGGCTTGTTTTCTTCTCTTACAGCCATCTCTCCTCTGGTATCTGCAGAATGCACTTGGAAAATCTAGGGACTATCAAAATGAGAGCTGTAAAGCTTTAAAAACAAGCAGACATTTCACCTGTCTCTAATCAGCCCCATCTCATGGTTTGGCTTTGATTTCCCCAGTGCAGAAAAGAAATGTATAGGATTTTAATTTCCTTGGCTCCCAAGAGCAGTATGAATGAGACTGCAGCATTGCATTCAGCTTGTGTTATTAATGGGCTCCATGCTTGCAAATGTCTCATTCAATATATTTGCTCAAAGTGCTTCCAAAAAGAGGGGAAAAAGAAGAAAGAAAACATCAGGTTTCTAGGTCTAGTGTATGTGACCTGACAGCATGAATACATTAGATCTTCTACAGAAACACACAATTCCAGCACTGTGCGTTGGATCTCCAGGCTTTTTATCTTCATCTGGACTCTAATCAATGTGCTAGCGTACTACCTGGAAGTAAGCCGCGTTTTCCTGCCATCCTGGCTCATACTTTCTATCCATTTGAAAGGGTATGACATGCCTTCTTATAGTCACTGTAAGCTGGGAATGTTTCTGAGCTCCGTTCAAGCATCCTGAGCATCTTCCAATACAAGTGTTTTCTTTTTCGCCGAGTTGCTTAGCGCCCCTATGCCAGAGCCAAGACTCCCCCAGATCCTCCGCCGGCACAAGGCAGCATGGCTCTGCTGAAGGCCAGATGCTCAGGTCTCACTGCTGAGGATCTCATACATCATTTTCCAGTCGTAAAGAAGGTGCAGTCCAATAATCCTAAACCAAGACCTACGAGATCTCAGTCGTCTTCCAAAACTTCAGGCAGGTCATGGCATTTCCCCACTTCGTGTCTGGTTTTCCCTTCCCATGCTCTGGCTTATCTGCAAGCCTTTAAGTTCTTAAAAGGAAGAGCTGGTTTGTATTATGCATCTGGACAGTGTCTAACACAAGAAGGCCCCAGTTTGATTAGGGTCTCTTGTGACTACCGTAATACAAATACTGCTAATAAAATGCATTTGAATCAGAAAAAGGCAGCGGTGCTGCTTTTCCACTTAGCTCTTACTTCGGGAAAGTCTGGGGGAGGTGGGATTGTCAACCGGAGGCAAGGTGGCCCGGCTTGACCCATCCTGGCACCGACAACCCTTTGAGCTGTCCTTGCAGTGCTGCAAACGCGATCTGGCCAGAGCTACGCTCCTCCGTGCAGTGCCTCCCTGCGCCTGGAGCGCTGTGTGCATCCAAATGTGCCACATATTTGCCTTCCCAACGCCAGGCCTGCTTCTGTTAACAGCAATTAATCACCTTATAGCCCGTCTTTTATTATTATGAACACAGCAGAGGTGTTTCCATTAATAGGTCCCCAAGTGAGCCTTATCCAGCATCACCGATACTTAATGAAGGAGATTATGTGGCCTAAATGGAGTTTTCATTTTCAGCATCCTCTCCTTTCTATCTGCACTACCAAGTAAGCAAACAAAATGAAGTGGGAATCTTGTTACAGGCTCGGTTACAGTACACAGGATAAACTTGCTGCCAAATAATAAAATGTGTCCACTGGCTTCATGTGATTAGTAATAGCTGAAACTTGCATCGGCATGTTTACAAGGATCTGAAACAAAATGTTAAAAACAAGCACATAGATGTCTTTATACTGTAGTGGTAATTCAAAGCTCTCTGCTTCCCCAATTAACCTCAGCATTTGAGCAATGAGCGGGCAGCAGCTGCCTCCCCAGGGACGTGTCTATCTCCACAATATTGTTCCATCTCGGGGAATTTTTCAAGCGTGCTAGTTGCCATTAAAAAGTCAACACTTCCAACAGTGGCTAAGGCCTAGCAAGTCTTTGGGTGCTTATAAAATAGCGTCTAACCGATGGCGGTAATCATGCGCGTTAGGGAGCAGTGGCACGTGAGGCTCCTCCGCGTGAGCCGGCACGGCCACGTGCTGGACATTCCTGAGTGCTGGCTGCAGCCGGCTGTTTGCAGGCATTCCAGCTAAGGTGGGCATCCCTACACGCGGATGTGTCCCTGATGTACCACCCCGGTGCTGCTCTCCACTTGCCTCCATCTCCCCTGAAACGAGCAGCAATAAAATCCCTGCTCTGACACGAAGCCTTTGGCTTTTTCCTTCCTTAATAGCATGCAGCCACCACGGGTAGCGGGCACAGGGCACAGCTGCTCTTCCACAGCGTGAGAAGTTTTGTGAAGAGGATGTTTTCCAAAGCGTTTCCTTTGGAAGGTCAGACTCTGCAATCGCTTCTGCACTCCTAAATTTTTTCTAGAACCAGATCCCTTCTACCCAAATGGCTTTCTCACCCCCTTTCTGCTCTGCATTGTCTGAGGCTTACTGAAATTCCATCTTTAACTTGCTTGGATCTTAAAAGCAGATAGTCAAGAGGCTACATCTACTCCTTTTTCCCAGCACGGTGAACAGAGGAGGCAGTTTCTTGTGTAATACAGACAGAAAAAATCCTGTGCATTTGAAATAAGTCCTCCGGGATTCATAAGGAGCACCTCCACTGTATAAATGTATCATATAATTTTAAAATCCAGAAGGATCATCTCATAAATTCTATAGACCGCCTTCCACTGGTCTGAGCAATAAAGGATATTAAAATATGTGGTGTCTGCAGTATGGAGCCGCTGGAGAGGGAGTTCAGTCACTCAGGACAGAGTATTTAGCCATCAGAGAGTGACAAACTGGCCCCACTCCCACAGGCAAGGTGGGAGTGCGGTCACGTTTAAAATCCCAGGGTATTGCTCCACAGACCACTTTAACTCACGAGCATGTTTTCAGTCCCTGCACGAAATGCCTGAGGTATGACAGAATGGAAAAATGATGAACTTTCTTTCTCACACACATCAAAACAACTCTGCCATGAAACAATATAGATAACTAACAAACGATCACCCCTAGCCCTGTCTCTTTAAAACGAAACAAAACACAGAAAGTGTTGGTTTTTAATTAAAGCCCGATTAATTTGAATGAAGTGAGGAAATCACATCTGGGCCGTTGCTGCTATACAGCTTCCAACCGCAGCATGCGTGAGGTTACGTCAAGGACTTGCTTGTCAACTTTGCTTTAACTCACATATGGGACAGGGTATGAAAGAAAACCCAAGAGTTTTTACTTTCTGCAGTAAAAGCCAAACTAACATAAAATGAGATTAATGGCAACAGCAGTGACTGCTTTAATTTCCCAATGAACTTTCTCAATAGTACCAGTAATCAAGATCAGGTTGGTTTTTCTTCTTTTTTTTTTTTCTTCTTCTTTTCAGAAAAAAACCCAACTTTTCATCAGAGAAAAGAGATACTTAAAATACATAGACACATCTGTTCTCCCATATTAACAACATTACGTCTTTCTCCATGTGATGCATAATGAATCATCTCAGTGTGTTTTGCTTTATAGTTTTGTACAAATCCAATTCCTTATGACTATTACTGTAATAATAATATTTTCCAATTCAACAGTACCTTTCATTTTGAGTTTCTCAGTGCAAGAAACTGTAACAAGAAGTGAAGTGTGTTGAACCCACCGAAACAGCTAGGAAAAGGGAGGCACAGATGTAATTACCAGAATTAAAATTTGTCTTATAATGGGGAGAAGATAATGGTGCATATAATTTTTTATTTTAATGCAGGCATGTAATTTTCACTACATCTTGGTTAAACAAGCAAGTGTTGTCATCTTTATTTTTAATGAGTGGAAAAGCAAGACTTATAACAACTTACAAATGCTTTTGTCTTTTATTTCCTTCTTAAGATGAGTTAAATCACATCCATCGCCTGTGCCAAGCGGGGAAGACTTCACATTGAAGCCATCGCTGGCCCTGTGTGATGAACACCGGGCACAGGTCCTGCAGCCCATCCATCTTTTGGAGAGATAGTGCTGTGGATTTAACACAACAGAGGAAGGAACATCCAGCATCCTGCATTCTGGTCCCTGCTCTGCTGCTAACTGGATGCCCTCAGGCAACATGTTTGCCTTCATGGGTTTCATTCTGTACACCTATGGATTTTACTGATGCTCCTCATGGACCAAAATCCTATCCAGTTTTCTTTTCCTTCCCCATGGCTACTTGGGAAAAGTAATCTGAGCTAACTTTTTTCCAATGAACTAGTTAAACTGCAGTAAACCCCAGTTCAGACACTCTGTATTAGTGGGGATTAGCTCCTAAGTAGGTACCAAAGCCGTATCTGCATGCTTCCAGCCAGTGGAAAACCACAAAACTTGGACACCTACATTGGTTTTATAGGAATTGTTAATCTGATTTGGCAGCAGTAATTAATAGTTCCTTGAAAGATATAGATCCTGATACATTTGACCATGTGTCTTAAATGCTGCATGAGGACAAAAGTCTTGTGCGTGTTTGCTACCAACATCCAACGGGAGCAAAGGAATGCTATCTGCAGCAAGGAATGATAACGATGGTTCTTTATTTAAAAAAAAAAAAAAAAAAAAAAGACAGAGAGAAGGGAAAGAACAAGAATCCTTGATTCAATTAAGTCTTAGTCATGTAAATAGTTGGGAGTTTCCAGAAAGTAATGTCTTTATAGCAGGATGCCAATGTAGTGTATAATTAAAATGTAAAAAATGTAGGAAGGTCGCCAAGCCTTTGATTATAAACAAGATTTTCCTAACCCACCCATGACTTGGCATTTTGGTTCTGAAATTTATCAACAGGAAAAGGTGATGATTTCTTTTTTTGGACTGGAATGGAAAATAAGTTAGTTTATAGAGAAATAAATCTTGTTCACAAACTATATTTGCTCATTACAAAGGCTTTTAGTATTTGATCACACTTTAAACGAGAAGGATTTTCTGGAAGAGATTTTTGTTTTGTTTGATTGGTTGCTTTATGTAATAACTGCTTTCTATCGTACGGTATGAAAAGCAATGCAAAGCAATCAGCTTTTACATACAATTTAATTACAATAATTTAATTCAGCTTTACTGTGCTGTACCAAAATGATAACAAGACTAAGCCTGACACTGGCAGCAAGTATCAGTGTTTAGCACAGAGGAATCCCAAAATATCACTGAACACTTTCTCCAGTTTCTCAACCAGCACTCCTAAGCAACTTCATTATTGAGCCCTACACAGCTTTGATATTACTTATACCTCCTCTGATCTGGAAATCAGACAGCGCCATTGACATGAGGTGATTGAATGGATCATCAGTTGTATGTTACTCTATAGATTCAATATCATCAAGCAAGGTCAAACAGTGGGAACCTGATAATGTCCCACCCAAAGCCTCTAAGTCCAGGAAGAGTTTTTTCCATGGACTTGAAGCACTGAATGAGGATGAATTTCAAAATGCAATATTGTCATTTACTTTATTATACTTACCCTTGTTAAAGTAGTCATTAAATGGAATACTGTAAGCAATAAATCTTCTTACACAAAGTAGAATGGATGAAGAGAAAGGAAAGGCTTTTTAAACTCTAACTTTTGCTTATTATATAATTCCTTCTGGTTTGGTCAAGCCTTCTGGAGTTGGCAGAAAGTTGAGTCCGTCTCTGATAGGACCTTTCCCTCTGAGCTCTTCAGTGCCTTTCCATCGTGAACCTCCAGCAGCGTAAATACTTTTTGCCATCACTCGGTACCCAGCCCCGTATGAGCTGCAAGCTGGTGAAAGAGAGCGATCTATAACAAAACCTGCCTGGAGCTAAGTAGCTTGGTCAGCGGTGAAGTTAACCCTCCAAATGGTTTGCTACTGGTGTCGCAGTTGGGTGCTACGATATGAAGGAATGAAAAAAGGTTGGACACAAGTCCTGCCCTCCTCACTGGTGAGTGGAAAGGTTCAGCACCCCCAAAATGCCACAGATTAAAGCTTCCCTTATACTTCAATGTAGGACCCTCCAGATATCTGCAATATCCAGGGTAGGGGGTTCAATTCATTGTCCTGTTGAACATTTATTTTTTCCTTGTAGCACTGTGTGAAGCCCAGGCTTTACATTTCAAACAATAAATAGGTAAGACCAGTAAAAGATCACATTGGCACATATCCTCCCTGATTAGTCATTCATCAGCAGTTGGGTCTACAGCTTTTCTTATCCAAGTGTCCTTGATATGAGACACGTTCCTCCCTACCTTTTTACGGAGCAGTTGTTGGGATTGCAAGGCCTGAACTTCTGCAAAACACAAGCTGTGCTATTTCATCAGAATTTAGTTGTTATCGGGCAGCTAAAAGGCAACGTTATGTCTAGAAAATGCAAGCAAAAAATAAATAACAAGTCATATATTTTTCAGCTAAACTTCTCAAAGTGCATTTGCGTGTTTAAATATAGCACCAATCACGTTTGCATTTTTTATTACAGAATATAGCATTCAGCAGCCTGTGATACAACGGTTCAGACTGTTGGCAGCAGCAATCCAGTTTCCATTTCTTTGAGTGCAAGATTCAGGGTGTGGAAACTTTCTACTTCCTTGGAAACTCTTCTGAAAACGGGTTTTCACTCAATTCAGCCTCTAAGTGTTTAAGAGGTGACTGAAATTCTGAAAGTGGACTGACTGTTTTAGTGCCATTGGCAACCTTGGGAAGTTTCTCACTATGTGAAGGAAAAGGGGAGGATAAAAGTGGGGAGAAATCTACATTATTAAAAATCTAACTCAGGATTTTCAGTGAGCAGCTTCTCTCTCTCTCCTTCTACTGCTTTGAAAAGCAGGAGGTGAAAATAGCATGATACTTTTCACTTTGAAATATTATTCACCTTCTGCATCAAAATTTCTACCCATGCAGTTGTAGCTTCACTTTCTGCTGTTGCTCAGCACTGCTGATTCAATGTGGTTGGCTAAAGGCTTTATTCAACCCCCCCCAAAAATACACTTCTGAAAATTCCCACCATCATTGAAGCAGCAGGCAAGATTTTGCTTGAACATATGTCACGACTAGAAGGATATTCCAAAAGAAAGTAGTAATGGGACATGGGTAACTGACCTGAGATACCAAATCCCATAGGATGGGATTAATTTCACCCAAGTTTACTGATCTAAAGTTAGGCATCTGTTTAAAGCCGATTGTCTGCAATTCCTCTCGAGTCACTGGTGGTGGGACATGACTGCTTCCAGAGGGTGATTCACCCCATCCAGTGATGAATCACCCTCTGGATGCTCTTGCCATTCCCTCCTGACAATGGCAGAAAGCAGATGGTCTCAGGCCATTTGCCACCCTGAAATGCCTGCTGCCAGTGGGATGGGTGCTGTGCATGGATGTCTCTCCCCCACGAGGCCACTGACGGTGTCCATGCTGCAGCACTTGGGGATGCTTCTCCGCTGACGCTTCATCTGCCATGGTGCAGTCAGGTCAAGAGCCAGCATTTTGTCACCTCAGGCATATACAAAATTAGCAGCAGCCCACAGAAGGCTAAATAAGAAAAAGCTGTCACTGCCCAGCATTATTAATAGGTCGATATTGGCTGGAGAAGAAATAGACACTTCTGCAGCTGTCAGGTAGTGAGGGAATCCTCCAAAGCTGGACTAACTGGAAAATGCATTACTTCAAAATCCATTGTATTGCTGGTCCATCTACCAGATATTAATGCCATAAGAGAAAGAAAGGAATAAAATAACTCATCAATTCAAAGGCAGAAATAAACCCAGCATTTTTCAGAGTTTATTCAGGAAATAAATCCTGCCGCCCTCAAGTTGCGTCTTGTCTCGCTCGCTCTGATTTTACTACGGTGCCAGCTGGGGAGCCAACAGCCCCAAGAAGACCAAAATACGGAGAGGGAACAGCTCGGCTGGGCAGCACACGAGTATGAAGTGAGATGGCTCCTGCCCACTGGTCTTAAAAACCAGAACGGATAAACTTTGAGACTGAGCAAGGGTCATCACCCACGGCTGAGCAGCGTGGCAACCCAGTGGGTCAACAGGGAGTGAAAATAACGTTGAGTCACACAGCTGAGCCTGTGGCAACGCAGCCAAGAGGAGCCAGGCCAGGGGAATCCCATCTCAGACCCGCAGCCACAGGGTGAGTCCTCCCAGACCCAGCTTCCTTGTACAACCTTTCGGTACGAGCAGGTACCAAACCCAGGCAATATGAAACCGGCTTTTAAGCCCCCTTTCCCCGAACCATAGGACCCTTGGTTTGTAAAATGATCTGGAATGATTTGGGTTCTGGCATCTGTTAGTAAAATCTTGTAGCGAGGAGCGCTATTTGATTCCCAGTAATCCCACAGGTTTAGTGACGCCTTAACACCGATCCGGCCTATTGGGCAGTTGCAAGGCTGCCCCATAATAGAGAAAAATTGTGAAATTTTTGTGAGATTTGATATATTTTTGTGTAGTATTTAACAAGACAGTCATGAGCTTTTATAAACTTTCTGCTTGGCTGAAATAGTCTGATCCGTGTCTCTGCTTAACTTTGGTCTCTTAATCTTGTCCTAATCTCACTTTTTTCTTTTCTCTTTTTTTTTTTTTTCCACTCCACTTTTACACCTTGAACTTCATTATTCAAGAAAAAATTAGTACTGAACAAACTAACCTGGGGATGGTTAAAGAAGTGTCTTTTCCAAATGGAAACATCCGAAATTTCATCAGCAATACCATGAGAAACTAATCTTGAATTTGATCTGATTTTACAGGATGAATCATGGTTTCTGACTCAAGAAAAGTAAACTTGATTATAGTTTAGGTATCTCCTTTTTAACGAGGAGACACTATTTTGTTACTTTCTCTCTAACCAAAGAAAATCTTTTCTTCTTTCTACGGTGTCAAAATATTATGAATATTAATAGCTGACATCCAATGTGGACAAAGTAACATGTGGAAACTTGACATTTGTTACCAAGCAGCCAAAGGAGACAAGGCAGGACCCAAAGCAAAGTGGGGAGCTTGCGGGGAAGCCCTTCCTGAGCTGTGCAGCGAGCGGATTCAGGGGCAGCAAAGCATCATCTCAGCTGTACTCTCTCGACCTCTGTTCCAAGTTGGCGATGTCATTTGTTGTTGCTTTTTAATAGGACTTCTTGGAACGGACTGTGCATTTCTCAGGGTAAGGCTAATGCACGTGCCATAACGCAGCATTTCAGCTGCCAGGGAATGGGGCTGCTTTTATATCCTGGGTGAGGTCGTCTTGGTATTCCCTGGGGTTTGTTCACCCCACTGGCACATCTGTACAAGGAGCTAGATGTTCTGTGATGTGACTAGTCAGTCATTCCCCAACCCCAGGGCTGTTTGTGTTACTATCCCCAGATGTCCATCATCTGACAGATATAGAAGAGGGTTTTTTTTTCCTTCCACAGTAATTATAGTAACTTCCTATATTACACTTCCCTTCAGGTGTGGGTGGGATTTCTGCCTTTTTGCATGAACATAGTAAAACCATACCACCGCATAAGCCTTTGCAGTAATAAAAAAAAAGAATATCGAGTGAGCAGAAAGCAAACACACCCCCCAGTCTTGCATTTATCCTCATTCATACTTAACTTACAGACTTTCACTAGCCTCACTGACATCAATGGATTTACCAGCTTAGGAAAATGAGAGGGAACCAGCTTGTCCTTGCACAGTGGCCCTGCAGCGATGGGGACACACCTTCTGAGCTGACACCTGAACTCAGGCACAGACACCCAAAGCAGCGTGGATGTTGTCTAGGCTGTTGCAGAGGCTGAGCTGTAACACAGATGCTGGCTAGGAGGCGAGTTGGCTAGGACAGCTCTGCCTCCCTTGCTGGGAAAGAACAAGAATATTAAGTTATGAATATTTTATTATTGTTTTCTACAATAAAACAGCTACACTCACTGTTGTCAGAATGCTGTAGCAAAAAAAAATATTGAATTATTAATTCCTGAAGGCTAATTAATAGGAAGGATGCTAGAAAAGTCTGCAACTAGAAGTTCAAAGCCTGCATGTACATGGCTGTGAACAACCATCACCTGGCCTGCTCTTTCAGTCGGCCAATTACACCATTTGGCATCACATACACATCCAAACAATACCTAAAAATAATTACACAAACACACTAACCTGTCAATAGAGAGCTTTTGTCAGCAGCAGAAGAAAACTGAAAGAGTTTGATTTAAAATTGATTACCAAAAAAAAAAAAAAACCAACCCCAAACCAAAAATCTCTTTCCAGCTGTTCCTTTTAACAAAGCCAATCCAGCACATGATACAAAGCAGATTGCCCAGACTGAATTTCTGATTTCTAGACTTGTCTTTTTCACATGTGCAACTGAAATCTGATTTAAGATGTTGTTTCTACAAGGTAAAGACATTGCTGCAGTTGTTAACTTTTTTAACTTGCCGATTCACAGCCATGCCTTCTTCTGTACGCAAGATCCAAATAAATTGTGAGATTGCAAAACAGCGTGTGCTGGGAAAATAGAAATTGCTTTTGCTGCTGGACCAGTGTTGTTTTAGCCAGAGTTGTGGGCAATGCCTGCTGTGGTTCCACTTGTCCTGTGGGTGCAGGATCAGAAGGAATTAGGAGCTGGAAGTGGTGGGAAGAAGCAGCAGGAGGTACTGGAGACCGAGGTGGCTGCTTGCAGCTATTTACTCCTTCCCTGTTGGTATTTGCAACCTGGAGCTGCTCTGCAGTAGCAGCCTGGTTGGCACAGTGGATTGGATTCTGGATGGATGACATGGGCATCCCTTCTTGCTTGCAGCTTGGTCTGTGTAAGACATTGAAGAGCAGTGGAGTCCATATCCCACAGGCTAATTCTTAGCTGCGCTGAAGGGAACCAGATTTATCAACAAGGCCAAGTACAGACTTGACAGATGCTCCACACACAGGGGTTCCTTCTGGCCTTTTTCCCCTCAAGCAGGTTTCATTTCAGTGCAATACAACCATTTAAGTCACATGCATCCCCTGGAAGCGTCATAGGGGTTCAAGGGATACACAGAGACCTCTTTGTGGGGATGAATATTGCCCTTTTTCATTCAGCTCTGTTACAGGACAGTTACAGAGGTAAAGTTGAGAGCATCAATGACTGATGCTAACATGAAGGGTGCATCCAATTCCATCAAGGATGGAAAAACATCACCAAGTGCCTTAGCACAGCCAAACTACCAGGCTGCAGCAAGGCTTTTACCACCCCATACCAGCCCTCTCATGCCTCGGCACCACCATCAGTCTCATACAAGATTCCAAAAGTTCATCTACTGTCCGTGCTGTTTCTTCATCCTCTTCAGGTCAGTCCACCCTGCTTCTTGCCTCTGCTG
>JAVJGI010000001.1:124578125-124646068 GCA_035590275.1 Ibycter americanus | reverse complement strand
AAAAGTTCATCTACTGTCCGTGCTGTTTCTTCATCCTCTTCAGGTCAGTCCACCCTGCTTCTTGCCTCTGCTGCATCCAGGTTCTTCCTTCTCCTGGCTCCTTTTCCAGCCAGCCTCTCCTCACCCAGATCCCCTTCTCCTCTCTGCTTCTCCCAGGGACTCTCCTTGTCTCTCCTACATCCAGGACTCCTCTTCATCCACTGCCTCTCCCTTCACCCAGTGCTCCTTCTCTTCTGGGCTCCTCAGTGCTATTCAGCTACTTAGCAGGAACAAGCCACAGCTGTACGTTATCCACGTCAGCCAACCCACCGCCCCCGAAGCAAGCCCACAACTGTATATTGTCAATATTAATTAACTCTCTACAATTCCTCTACAACCAAGGGACAGAAAGTTGTTTAGTCCAGGAATAAATATTGCATATCATAATCAATAAACTGCTAGAGAAGGAGAGGGAAGAGATGCCTGCAACTATAAGGCACAAGCTAGCACATGCTCAGATCACCGTTTCTTACCTTTATTCTGCCTTTTGGGATTGATCTCACAAAATACTGACCATCTGCACATCTGATAGAAAGATGCTTAGAGCTGATGAGCCCATGGGAAAACTAGGAGTGGATTTTTTTCCTTTTTGATAAACATAAATTTAGTATTAGCAGAAAGGAACAAATTTCTCAGGTGGCAGAAGAAGGTGTCATCCCTTATCAGTGGTGATCACAGCAAAAGGGCAGTGCCTATGACTCAGAAACTCTGTGTACCTGGGACTGCGTGGTACAGAACCAAACCCCTACCCCTGACCCAAAGATGCTAAGGTTCAGCAGGCTTTTTTCTTGATAGTTTCAAAAATACGTAAAGCAATAGTCATGGGGAATTAGATTTACATTAAGTGCAATTATCCTGTGGTCCCATAGCTACAGCACGAAAGCTTGTTGGGAACCAGCCTGCCCTGGCACATGGACTCCGAGCTCTCTCTTATGACTCCAATTCCCCTTAAAGACGTGCCATAGCACCTGTTTACACTCTCAGGTCACATGCAAGTATCAAATCAATTTAAGAAGGGATGTAATCTATCCATATCTAAACTGTGTTCTACGTAAACAGTGGCAGCATCCACAGTTAGAGCAACTTAGCTTGCATTTATTTTACATTGCAGAAATTTAAGACAGCAAAAGAACATATTTTGGCTAGCCTTAATCCTTAGCAGCCTCCTAACGATTTAGACAGCTGCTCATTTCTGAAGGACGAACACATCTCAAAGAGTAAAGGTTAATATCTGTGAGAGAAACTTTCCCCCCACCCTTACAACATTTTCTTTGCCAGATTTTTTTCCCAGATGGAGGCTCTTTGCTTGTTTGTTTGTTTGTTATAAATTGTACCCAACAAAGAGGTTAAGAAAGTTCTCAAATTTTAATTTTTCTTTTTCTTTTAGGGGTAGGGGAAGTAACAAACTTAAAATGAGGAAATCCAGGCAACCAGAGACGTCTGGACTATCCTAAAGTATGTCATCCTGATTTCTGCAAAAACAATAAATTTCACAAAGTTACGTTCAGTTGACAGAACATATCCAAGGGATAGAAATTTCTTTATCTTGAGTTCAAGGATGCTTCAGCCAAAGGATTTGTTGTAGATTTATTCTAAATTCTGCTTGAATATAATCTACTGCACCAGATATCGTCTTATAACATAGCTGCTCAATAAAAGTGTTAGGAAGCAGCAGTTTTCTCTTTCACCCCTCTGTTGGGCAGTGTGGCAAGGACATTGCTCAATTCCCTTGGCAATGTAGGCACAACCGTGGTCACCCACCAACCCCGCTCTTTCCTCCCCTCCTACTTCTGCCCTCCAGGCTCCTTTCCCAACCACACGCCAGAGGTCTCGGTGAAAATGGAAAATGTCCGAATGTGAATAAATATTTCCTTATGTCAGTAATATTAGCAACTTGAATAAACTGTCCTTGGACATGCTGAGCTGATCTTTTTTCTCGGTGTTACTCCAGTTAAATCACTGGATGGATGTGAGGGGTTTTCACCACCGAAATGGAGAGCGCGGTCTGGCCCTCCAGCTCTGAGCCACCACTGCTACTCATATCCAAGAAAGAGGAGAATGAAATGCTAGCGGAGCTGTCCCTCCTTTGGATTATATGCCATTGTTACCTCCCAGTTGGAAAATAGTGCGGTGTACCTTGGCCGGGAGACACCAGCCTTCAGGAAATTTCAGCAAGTAAAGATGCAATATTGAGAAGAGCCTGAAGACAGTGAAATAATAAAGGAGACCTTCAAAGAAAATATTGTAACCTCAGAAAAGAGATAGCAAATTAGTCTAAGGATCCATCTAATCAATGGAAATAAGAAAAAAGTCAGATAATAAGACGTGATGGAAGAGAGAATGGGCTGCTTGATAGCTCATCTAAGGAAGATATTCTAGCGTATTATGCTCCGTTCTGGCAGCATGATGGGGGGAGCTTGGTGCCAAAGAGGAGGGTAACCAGAGGAGGAAAGCAAACAGAAAAAAGGGTAGGAAATGTGTCAGGCTTGATTGTGAGGAAAGGTCAGCCCAGGTACACGTCCTCCTTGTTTGTGTAGCAACAACACTGAATGGAGCAAATCACAGCTAGTTAAATAATTTTAAGAGAGGTACTCTGGAAACATGGGGAGATGCTTAGGCCGGCGAGCAGCCTTGTGCCAGTCAAAAGCCTGTGCTCATGTACAGGTCCTGTTGCAGAAGTGTAAGGCGAGGTGAAGGAGGTCTGGGTACAAAACAGGGGGTGGAACAGCATCACGCAGTGTTGTATTGCCAACCAATGTATGTGAGGGCCCAGCAGGACTGCGAGGAGGGAAAATGTCCATTATTCAACATGGGAAAGAGATGAAAACAGTGGGATTGGGTCATCAGGCACCTCCCAGCACAGCCCTCACCCTGCCTGCGGCGAGCCTCGATGGCAGCGCTGCTCCGTGCCCTGCCTCGAGCAGCCCCTCGCTGCGGCTGTTGGCGCTGCAGCTCACCTCGGTGATGGATGGGCTGATGGGATCCCCATTCCCACACTTTCCAACATACATCTGCAAATCCTAAGAGGGACAAATGCAGAGCAGCTGCCAATTGGCCTTACGGATCTGAGGGCTAACATCCAGTTGGCGTCCAGCGGGTTATTCACGCTGGAACAGGAAGCAAACTTCTTGCTGCAATTACCCTCCAATTTCTACTGTTTACCCCAGGAATAAACTAATTGCTGCTGTAAAACACCCCTCCCATCAGGTCCAGGAGTAAAGTATGGAAGAAACGAATGTCAGCCAGTTGGTCAGTGGCCAAATGACTGGCCAGTGGCCAACTGGCATCCCATGTCTTATTCGCAATGGAGGAGGGCTCTAGTGCCTTGCTGCAGATAACCTGCCTGGCATTTTCTCCCGTTTACCCTACAAATACACCAAATGTCACACGCTAAATCAGTGTTTCCTTGGTGGCCTGGCAGAAATATGGTAACCGGGACAGGTCTTCATTCTTCCACTGAATAAAGTCAATTTATTTGAGAGTTAGGAGCAGGGTCTAAAAGGGAAGCATGAGCAAGCTGGAGAAGGACTCGATGATTCCCATGGAGACATGCAGTGGACATCTCTCAGTGATTCAGTCCGCAATGCCACCTACCACTGTATATCTTGAGTCTCTTTTCTTTTTTTATATTTGCTTGCAAGAAACATGGCAGGGGACGTTGTCCCGCACCTGTACGTGTGCTGGCAGGCTGATGGGTTTACCAGCCAAAGAAAAGCGCAAAATGCTGCCTTGCAGTTCTTGATCCCTGCCTTTGATTTGCTGCCACTGGATATCTCAGGCCCTCAGGGAGGGGGCAGGCTGGTTCGTAAGCAGAGCTGTGAGCAGGATGCTGCGTTCCTCCCAGCCATGCAGCTTAGCATCCCGGTCAGGTGCAGTCAGCCTGGATGGAGCCAGTCCACCTCTGGATTCAGCTGTAACCCCGGAGTAGGACCTTACATGGCTCTCTCTTAATTGCAACACACTCCATAATCAGTCTTCTATTTCTGTCTTTCTAAATTCTGCTCGCAGTGGCAAAGCCAATTTTGGACACCGGCAGTAAATATCATTTGTTTTTGCCTTCAGTGTTGTCATCCCAGCAAGGAGGAGTGACAAGAGTGAGTCACTATGGCATTTGGCAAAACATCCCAGGAGGAGTGTTTGTCTGAGAAAGTGAGAAACCTAGACCCAGGAGAGGTGACAGGATCCTTTAGAGCCTCTCAAAAATTATAGGAATGGAATATTCCAGCATGAGTGGACAGCGATAAGCAATAAAAAGCAGCTAACTCCAGAGCTGTTTGAGCGCTCGACTTTTGCCTGGTAGATATTAGCAATTGTATCAGATTGCATGCCTGACTTTTCCTCTTTTTCCATGAGGAATGACGCTTAGCTCAGCAGCTCAGGCCCCCGCGCTAACCCCCTGCTCCAGGCTGCAGAGCTGCTGTCCTCCCTCCCTGATGGCAGTTGGGGCTGCCCCACGGAGGAGCCCCCAGCACCCCTGGCCCCGCTCCCACTGCCTGCGCTGGTCACCCACGTCTGGGAAGAGCAAAGGACACGTGGCGACGTGCCCATGGGCAGCAGCCTTGCTCCTTATGCAGGTGGGAAGGGTCCAGTGGGGCTGTCCTGGGGCTCACGGGAGAGCTGGAGAGGGCTCTCCGTAAAACAGCATCCAAAGGTGCAAGGATCCACTGCTTTTGCATTTCTACAGAGCACTTCAGCTGGTTATCATCCGGCTCCCATGGCTGAAATCAGAAGTAGGGGAAGCAAATACCTGCCAGGGTGTGTTTGCTGGGCACGGAGAGCCCGAGCAGGTCAGCAAAGGCCAGCCAGGAGGCGAGGGCAAAACCCACTGCCCCTAAACCGTGTCCCGTGCACACACCGGGACTTGTCACCTCCCGTGGAAACAGCCAGCAGCTCCAGGTAACCTTGGTGCATCATGGACAGGGACACAGACACCTCAAAACTGTGAAAAGATAAATAAAATTGTGAAAAGATAAAAGCAAAAAAAAAAAAAAAAATTAAATCCAAAATTACCCAACCTAGTTAACCCTAAAAATGGCCATGCTGCCTTGTGTCACTTGTTCTTAAACCTTGCAAGCACCTTAGCCTAGTATTTTTTCTTCATCAAATGTATATGTTCCGCTTAAAAGTAAAAAAAACCCACCCACAATAGAACCTATGTACATTGCTGCAAGCCCGTAAAATTTAATAGCAAACAGATTACATACTTAGCAATAGACTAAGCACAATTAGGCCTCACATTCCTCTCACTCCTATAAATAACTCTCAGTTTCCTCTCTGTGTCTGCAAATTTCATTAGTATGATGGAAAGAAAAGAAAAATACACACACACATACACACACACACAAAAGCCCCAAGCTCTCTTTTCTCGCAAAGTCCAGAGCCGATCTCTCAATCAAGGGCTTTGTTCAGCCTGGGGGAGGGAGAGGGAAGTTAAAATGCCCACCCCCACCAACCCTTGGGCCATGTGTTCCTGGCCATGAAGGGAAAATTTTCTGCAGATGGTTTAGGAATTCACCTGCAAGAAACAACCAAAAAAAAATAAATCCCCCCTCTGCGCTAGTCTGTGTGTGCAACCTGTAGCTGAGGCTGCGAGGAGCGGGGATGTGCTGCTGCCTCCTGGAGCATCATCACCTCTTTGTCCTCGATGCCAGCAGGAAGGGTGGGTGTCACACCCAGGTCAAAGCCATTTCTCAAACACCTTCGAGATCTCTGCCTAGGCTAGAAGGTTCCTGATGCTCAGGTTCAGCCGTGAATTTCATTCTCTGTAAAGGAGACAATGCTACAACTGTTCGCTGGTTATTGGAGACCTGGAGGTCGGTACAGCACTGTGCAGGTCTTCAGCATCTGCATCTTCATCTTCCCCGAGTGGAGAGGGACGAGCCGATGCACTAAGTGCATGTAAACACCAGGTGTAATTGCACGGGGTGCAAGAGTACATCGTGCTGGCCTCTTCCACCCATATGCTGTACTGAAGTGACCTCAACTAAGTTATTAAGAGAAAAAAATGCTGTTATTAACTGCAAGGAGGAAAAAAAAAAGGAGAAAAAAAAAAGATCAAGCTCACGAGTGGACAAAGCCTTGGAAATTTGATGTAGTCAACACTGTGACTTAACTGATAAGAACTGGAGCTTCCTTGGGTCTGGGTGCTGCTGTGTTGCACTGCCTGGCTGTTTTGTCCAGGGCAATTTCAGACATGAAAGACAGAAGCTGGCTGAGGTGCAGGGCCGCCTGGGCAAATGGACTTCTGCCACGTGGAAATGGTGGCAGTGGCATTCCAGTGAGACTGTGGGGAGCTCGGGTTATGGGTCTTATTAAAGGGTATCTGAAACTCTGCACCAGCATAAATGTTAATTGTTAAGAGCTTTTATGTTTGGCAGGCAAGAGATTTGGAGAGTTACACCAGGAAAAAGCTCTTGAAAGACAAAATTGTTTTTTCTGCTGTACAGAAGCTGACATTGTGCAGGGATGAGCTGTGTGCCTCACCCCTGGAGCTGCGACCATGCCTGCCGCTGCTGCCCGTACCGCACCATTTGTGGCTCCATAGGGTAAGTAACAGCAAGAGGCGCTGCTAATGCTGCCATCCCCTCCATCTGTATTCTGCTAATTTGGCTCTATTCTTTCGAGCATCCTCCTTCATAAGCCACGTCAGAGGTAGGGAGAGAGAAATGAGGTGGTGAGTGGTTTTTTTCCCCTTGACAATACAGACATCTTTATTTTTCTTTCTATATGCTCTCAGCTGACTCACGTTAGTATCCCAAAGTATGTTACATAAATAATAAAACCCATGCAGTTCAAAGAATTATTTGCTCTTTTTTCTTTAAAAAAGCAAGATTTTTTTTTCTTTCTTTCCCTTCCCTTCCCACACCCTTCTCTTTTCATCTTTTGAAGAAAGACCCATATAAGAAATGATGGGCAGCCATCCAGGAATAATGAGACAAAGATGATAATGTAAACCTCAGAAGAAAAAGAGTTGGCTATTGCAAGCAGGCTTTTTGCATTTGCAGTGCTGTATATAGCCAACAGAAAGAAAAATGGCCTGTCAAGCATGTAAAGCAATCCAAGATACATTAAAAGAACATGTATCAGCTGAATATAAGGCATAGACATGCACCTAAGTGTACATCTAGGTGCTAAAATGTAAGCACCCCAACTCTCGGAGGAGCTGAGCATCTATAGGTAGGTCTAAAGCTGACAGATAGACTCTTTAAGTTTTTTGGTGTTTGTGTTTAGGGCTCCTCATAAAATCATTGCCAGCCTCAAAAGGGTAGCACCTACCAGCTCATTCTGTTGGCTTTTCCTTACATCAGAATCTCAGTGACCCAATTTACTCCTTGCACCGTTATCTTCCTCTGACTTTATGAATCCCATTAAATTTTTGCCAAAGTGAAATAATTGCCTGGCTCTTTTTCTGCATTCAGTTCATTGTTGTTCTAGTCTCCAGTGGCTGGAGGATGCTGAGACTGAAAGATCCAGATGAATCTAAGGAGTTAAAGGCTGGAAAAGCCTATTGTTCTGCCTCAGCATTTAATGAGTTCTTACCCAATCTATTTCTTTGCCTCATCTCTCCATCCCTATCAGCAGAAGAGTAGCATCGTGGGTCTGCAAATTATCAGGTCGCGGTCCTGAAGCCCATAATGAGTTCATCCCAATGCAAAAGAAATGTTATCTCTAATGTGTTCAAAAGCCAAATTGCTGCCTACCTTTGAAGTAGTGTAAAGCCCCAATCAACAGTATTGAGGAAATGAATCACTCGCGAAGCCACGCTTTGAACGCCACCTCGTTATTATTAGAATGGGGAAGCAGAGCCGAAGATAAAGTTTGATTCAACACAATGGAAAAATACCGTGCAGTGGGAGAGAGGCCGGCCTGCGAAACAGATAATGCCAAGTTTGATGAGAAAATACTTTCTATTTCCTCTCCCTTGAAATCCGAGTGTGCATTTTCCAGGTTGACTGGAAAGAAACAAGTTGTAAGATGTCACTCAACACTTGAGGAGAGGAGACCTCCCTTTTCCAGATGCAGTTAGACAGAGGCAACATGCAGTGCTCACCAATATTGTTTTACACAGTATGAAATGTTTCCATCTCCAGACTACCTGCAAACTGAGGATAACCAGGCAGGCTGGCATGGTTCTGACCCGTGTTTTAATCACTTCGTTTTCAACGATTTCTCCCTCCGAGGGGCCCTTTAGAAAAATTCATTTTAATTTCATTGCACGCTTCCTTCCCTTGATAGGAAAGGAAAGCAAAGTCTGCCAAGCTCAAGAGCAAGTGAACCCCTCAATTTTGGAGGAGCTATGAATTAATTTTAACCAGACACGGATGCAGGCTGTGGTTTGCTAGGATGTGATTTCTGCAAAGCAAATCATCTTTGCTCTTCAAAGCAAGGATATAGCGAGGAAAGCACAGTGTGCTTCCCTTGCAGCACTCAGTAAGTGTGGGCCACTGGCGGACAGGGGATACAGCTTTGTAACATCCCTTTTACACTCATTTCCCTGCCCTGGTGATAATAGCTTCTCAAATGTGGGGGAAGGGGAATGGTGGTCTTTTTTTTTTTTTTTTTTGCACATTACTCAAAATGAACCTCATACCAGAGCTTTGAAATGGTAACCTTGCACTTGATGTATAAACTATAACATCCAAAATAACACAGACAAATCTTTCCGTTAAATAAATGACTTCTTCGGAATAGCTGTAAAACCTGGTTTCCTTCACTCTGGCTTCAGTTCGCCTCACCTCCTCGGCTGCCCGTGGCAGCAGCTGCCAAGGAAAGAGTGCTAAGCAGAGCTTTGCAAACTGTTTTCCCACTTTCCGGTCTTCTTATAAATGCAACGCTGACACCAGGTTCACGGATACGCTGGCTGAGATCAAGGACTCTCCCCAAACCCCTGACCTAGAGCATGACTTTGCCACAAAGCCCAGGGTTGTAACCAAATTCCCGTAATCAGAGTCAGATGTAGGAAGTGAGAACTGACTGATAAGCAACGCAAAACCCCACGTTCTCCTGGGCTGAGGCTCACCCAGAATAGAAGAAGCCAGCACAGGGTATGCTCGCTAATTAAATCCCATTTTGTCACTGCTTTTGGCAGGGCCTGGGTAGGAGTTTACAAGTGCAACCCGCTGCTCTGGGAAGCCTGGGGATGAGAGCTGCTATGGGCTCTTCCCACACCGACATACCAGCTGGGATCGTGCTCTTCCAGTTCCAAACTGCACATCAGAAGACACCCTGTTGATATGAACAGCCACCTCCACAACAGATATAATGTCAACTCCACTGCTGCTGACAGGTTGAACATCTGCTTTTGCTGATGCATGAGCAAGAACACACTTGTTTCATAGATCACAAAACACCGTCGTCTGTTCGACAGGGAGGTCCCTCTGCAGTGCAAAACACATGTATAGTCTCTCCTGCGGCTAAAATATATTCTTACTTATTCACCTGATTTCCACTTTGGCAGAATAAAGCTGTTTTTTTTAATTTATTTTTTTTAATGTTCCCTTTTCACCTGTGCATTCAGTAACATTCATGTCTTTTTCACCCAAGGATAATCGAATCTCCAAAGCACAACACCACTATCAACATTAAATCTTCCCTGACATACACACACTTTATTGAATTTTATTAAAACACATTGGTGCTTCACTGAAAACATGAAGAAACATCTCCCTGGAAAACTACATCTTTTCCAAGAAACCAAGTCTGTTTTGAGGCACCCAGAGCAAACGATGGCAGAGTCTCATTTTACTGGATTTAAGTAGAAGGATATTTTCACTTAATCTGGGAAGGTGCACGAGAAATACAAATTTAATTTTCCCCCTAGTGATTGTGGGCCCATATGGAGAAATAGGAGGAAGAAGAAGAAATAGGTCATATCCAAAATAAGACCAGAAAGACATCTTAGGCCACCGAATCCATGTCAGTACTGTGCTTCACAGCTCCAGGTGGATGTTCCCTATGAAGGGATCTGGAGTTTCAGAGTGGTTTGGTTGATGGTACAACCCTTCCCAGCCCTTGGGTCTCCACCTCTCACAGACATATGGCTTTCCCATAACCAACACCACAGGAGTACCAAGGTATAAATAGTCCAGAACAGTGGTTTTTTCCAATCCCTGAAGCACATTGTCAGAGAATCCAAGAGCAGAAACTCCTTTAGCCACGGCTGTCAACCCCTCATTAGAAGTAGGGAGTTGAGCTGAAGCAATGGATGACTGGCATTTCAGTTACTCTGCAATTCATAAAGTTTTAAAGGCCTGATGGGTTTCTTTACTCACTCCTTATGTCTGGTGCTGGAAAGGGGCCATGCCAGGTGTCTATGGCACGTAAGCTCCGTCAGCAGCGATGCAGTGTCATTGCACTCGCAGAGCGGTACATACTAGGTAAAGCAGAACATCCTCAGCAGCAGCTGATTGAAGCCACAAAAACCAGCCTTGGCAAAGCTTTTAGCATTCAGCTTTGGGATTCGGTTCTCATCCATTCCTGCACAGCACCTAGTAGTGTAAAGCCACAAAAAACCTACTTTATAGAGGAAGGAAAAACATCCCTTGATGTTTGAGTTTATCCTAGCCAATCCCAGTAAAACCTGCTCCTTCCCACATCACATGATGGAGCACATGCCGAAATCTGTGTTTTCCTTTCTGCGAGGCAGTCTTGAAGTCATAGTGAGTTCTGTGAAAACCAGATGACTTTTTTCCTTTAGAAAGCCATAAATAGCAATGTGCAATAAAACGCTGGACTTGAGAACGCGCCCATTTTACAGAAATGAAGAACCAAGGAGAAGAGAAGAATAAAGTGATCTTAACTAATTACTGAACCCTGGTGACTGCAACAGCTTCATATGTAAGTGTGGGAAAGGGGTCTGTAAAGGCCCCCAGTTTGCAGTGAGCATCTCTGGGAGCACCTTTCCCCTTGCCTCTTTTTGGGAAGCTCGAAGGTGTATAACCAGCCAAGGGTGAGTCCACAGGCAACGGAGGGAGTCGGGAAATACAGGACCATTTCTCCTAGAAGGTGGATTGCTCTCTCGAAGGAGGAGATGCATGTCACCTACCTGTAGGCATGGTTATTGTCCCTGCCCTGGCGCATCCCAAGGGCAGATGGGTGGAGTGGATGACACACCGTGTAGTTGTTGTCACCTCCGATGAGGATGCTGTGACATGTTCAAGCGTACAGATACTTTAGGAATGCAAAACACTTACTTGTGAAGTATTAAATGGCCTTTGCCTCAAGCACTGCAATCAAAACAAAAGAAAATATTACTTCTGTTTTACTAATCTTCTGTAGCCTTGGTAAAATATATAATACGTTCCATTAAGCTCAAGTTAGTTAATTACTAGTTAGGAAATCCAATATATTCTCAGGGTTATTTTTCAGTTGTCATTTTGCAAGAGAATTTTGCTTTGACGTCATTCAGAGACAAAAAACACTCTGTGGACAAAAGAAACCACAAATAGAGGAAAATACATCAATATTGTTTTTCTTATAGCCTGCCACTCATTGGGTGGATTTTTTTTTCAATATTGTGAGCCTGCCTCTGGCAAAGCTCTGTTTTCAACCCTAATTTGTGCAATAATAGAAGACAGCTTATGGAGCCATTCCTGGAAAAGTTTTGCAGATCTTGCAAGTCCTTTAAGGGCTATTGTCAGAGAGGGTCACTGCTGACCTATGCCTCAAGGAGTCCCCATTGAGGAACTAAAAATATATATGTACATATATATTTTCATGTTGAAATTCCAAGACCATTGTTTAATTATTTTTTTTATTAAATTCTGTTGCATTCCCACCCAGGTGTAAATCTGTCCCACGACCTTCATCAGTTAACAAGAAAATTAGCATTACCAAGATGCCATACTTGGAAGAGAAAGATAATTATGCTCGGTAATATTAATCTGACCATCCACTGAATCTGTTGTCCTGTTTCAGCAGTAGCCAAATTAAAATAAAAAGAAGTTCGTTATCAAGTACAGACTGACTCTAGCAAAATTTCTAGTCTGATTAATTGCTATCTGGTTTATTTACGTATAAAAACATGAAAGTATCTGTCAAATCAAAATACATGGTCATTTGTTTGGTACACGGTGCATGTTTGTGTATAGAAGTGCTGACTGCAAAAGTTGCTACAAAAAACACATTCTGTTGGATTCTGCAGGGCTGAAGTGGAAGTTAAACAGAAATGCTTAACGAAATGTTGGGGTTTTTTCTCCTCTGGAATTTTGTTTTGGAAGAGAACCTGAGGGAAAAAATTCTGACAATGTCAAAATATTCTGTTTTGACTATTTCAGAATGAAATGTTTAGAGTTTCCTTTTCGAAATGGCTTTTGTTTTGAATTTTTTGGTTTTGTTATATTTTCTCTAATATTTTTGTATATTAAATATATTATATTATAGACATAAAAGTTAGAAAGCTATAATAAAAATAATTGGTTTTATCTACAGAAAACATTTTCTGGATTCTTCCTGTGGAAAATTTGACTTTGGAGCTTTGCACCGTCTCTGGTTTGTAACAAAGAACTAAACACTGCATTGGCCTTGAAGGATGCAGTAGAGAGAAAGTGGCCACAAGGTATTTCTTAATCCTGTAGGAGGACCCAGCAGACATACGTTTGCTAGCACACGTCCAGCTTGGGTTAAAAACACCAGGTGCTGGTCTATGAAGGGTTAATTGCGGGAACCTGGCGCACCGAATCTCATCCAAACTGGCATTTGCTTCCCTGCCATTTACCGCCAGATTCCTCCAGCTTAGCAGCAGCAATGTCAAATGACAAGGGAATAAACAGAGTTTATGGACTGGGCTACATCCCGTTACGGATGTGATACTTTACCGTACTGTTATGTTGACATTTGCAATACAGACCCAGGAGAAGGTATTTCCCCCGAATGCTGCTCCCATGCTGTGTGCATCCAGCCAGAGGCCGTTACACTGAGAAGAAGTTTTCAAGGAGACTAAGCTTAATCTCTTGGCTTCTTGTTGCTCGTCATTTTAAATGCCCACTTTGGATATGCTGATTGCAGAGAGATGGTCCAGGGAGGTTATGGGGTCTCCATCCTTGGAGATACTCAGAACCTGACTGGACATGGTCCTGAGCATCCCACTCTGGGTGACCTTGGCTTGAGCCACTGGGACTGGGTGGTCCCCAGAGGTGTCAGCCAGCCTCAGCCTGCTGTGAGTCCATGGGACTAACACAGCAGAGAAAGAAAAAACTCATTGTGAGCCGTGTGCTATAAGCACGAGCAAGTTGTGTGTTTCCTGTACACAGACAGGAGCATATGGGGTTTTTTTTTGCACCAACTGCAACACAGGGTTGAAGAAAAAAGGTGCAACAGCACTTCTCTTTAACAAGTTCAAATGCAGACGTGCCTTCCAGGTTGCAAATGCACAGCATCAGTTAAACTCCTTCCTTACATATTCCTTGTAATGCAGGGCTGCCCGTTGCTCCCTCTGCAAGCTGACAAACAAAATGCCAGCAGTCTCTATGCCAAAATAAGATGTGTTTTATTAATAAAATTATTTTCCTAATGAAATTTAAACCTGGAAAAAAACAACGAGATCTGCTCAGGGAAGGTAAATTTGGGGGTTTATAATCTGCTTGGCTTGCTTCACCCTGTGATGGTGGCTGTAGGGAGGCACCCGGGAGGAGGGAAGGAGACTTCTCATCTGAAGAGTTACAGTATAAAGCTGTACTGAAGAAGTAGCTTATTTTTAATTATCTTGCTGGATAATCAAATAACACAGCGTGACCTTGCTCCTGTTCCCATCTCACAGTCAAAAAGGTCCCAGCAGTCCCAGGCTGGATCCCCACTGGACCAGTGATGCCCCAGAGACCCAGAGCCTGGCAGAAGGTGCTGCCCCAGCAGGATGCTGCAGACCCTGACCCTGCCGGCACGGCTGGCACGGGGCAGCAGCCACGCCGGGGAGCAGCACCCTCAGCTGGAATATGGAAATTTGGAAGCTTATTGCTATAATCTGTGGTTATGATTTCCAGCCCTGCCAGCAATGCCGGGAATCAAACCACAGTCTCCTGAGTGCAAAGAGCCTTTATTGTAATCCGATAAAACCTTAACAGCCAGTCGTCTTCTTTTTATGGTAAATTAAGGGCCTCATTTACTCTGCAGTGGCCTCCGTGCCCTTTTGTTTAAGTCTCAATAAGAGTGAGGCAGGGAGCACGGGGAGGGAAAATGGATCCCAGATTCCCCCATTCAGCCTTGCGGCTTTGAAGAATACAAACAAAATCCTATTTTCTCAAGATATCTGATTCCCGACTGGCACTTTGGCACCTCACTCGAGCACCTAGAAGCCGTAAACAAGGCCAGCCATGAGGCTGCATGGTATGAACTCCAGTGCACCTACTCCGCAGCAGTGTCCAAGTTTCCCTGTTTCGTTTCTTGGAAATGCAATCAGCTCTGAATCTTAGATTTCTCCCATACTGGCAACAGCAAGCTTTTGCCTCAAACGTCTTGACTGGAAACCTTCCAGTGAAACTGTACTTTCAGCTGTCTTGGTTATTTCCATATTAAATGCTCCCACTTGCAAAGCACCGTCCTCTCGGATGGAGACGTATGTATGCTGCACGCAGTTGTGATAACTCATGGCACTAATTACAGGTATCCGTTTCTTTATGGGATACAGATGGGCTACCTAGGGACGCTGCCGCCCCCTGGGTCCCTCTGCAGAAAGGATCTGTTTCCATAACTCTGGGGTAATTTATGAGCTTCCTTCGTCTTTTTGGCAGAGGCGTACTCGAACTGATCCCCTGCAACCCACTCTTACAAGGTAATGCACTCATCTCACTGCAGCGAGCGATGCAGATTCATCAATCAACCCTACATCCCTTTAACGACTCAACCTGTTCAAAGCCATCTCCCGACCTCCGGGGAATCCCTTTTATTTTGGATTAGCTCGTAGTTTGGTTTTGTCTTTGCCCATTCTCTCTGCTCTCCTGTTAACTAACTCCCCTTTCAGCCTTGCTGTAGCGGAGGCTTTGCCGGCAATCCCAGTGCTACTGTGATGGGACTGAATGCTCAGCGTGAAATATTTCGGAATAGTTATTTTTGGCTAATTTATTCAGCTGTCACAGTCCAGCATGTGAGTGGTGACGGACACATCGGAGCAAGTACTGCCCACTTGGCAACAGCTGCCACCTCTGTGTAGTTGCATCAGGATTCGGGAAGGCTTGCCACACTCCGCATCACTGGGAATGGTTCCATGAATAGGTGTCAACCCCCACATATGCTTTAATAATAAAGGAAAATGACTTTTTAGCAACACCTCTTCGTCCTTCTCAACTATTTTTCTATATTCTCCCTCAAAAGAAAAAAAAAAAAAGGGCAAATAAAAAAAAAGCAGTAGTTAAAAATAGTTTATGAAACAAAAGTTAGTTTACCAGTTCCTTCAGGGTGGTAAACAACAGAGAGAGAAACACAGATTGAATTTTGTGCCCAACAAGAGACAATTTTGCTCTGTTTTTAGGAGTGCTGAGCACCTTCATTTTCCAAACAATTCAAGAATTTCTGAAAATCAGGCCTGAGAGAGGTCAGCCTGGATTTCCAGAAATGGAGAGGCTTACATCAGAAACCACTTAAAGCTTAAATTGTTGCTCTTAAATGTCTCCGTCACCTTCCTCGCTTCTCTTCTTCTTACCGCGAGCACAAACTCGAGCAGAGCTCGAGGTCTGCCTCAGTGGCAGGGCTGTAGCCGGAGAGAGGCGGCCGAAGGTGCAGGATCCTGCGGGATCGGCTGCGCAGCCAGGACCAGCCATCCCCACGCGCTCAGGCAGGAGGTAGCTGCAGCACAGTGCAAACAGCAGAACCCAGAAATAAAATAACCTCCAGCAAATGAAACTATTGGACTAAAGTTGAATTGCCTGACAAAGATCTCAGCAAAGCCTTTTTTTTGGTCGGGTTTTGCACTGTAGCAAGTAGATCCCACTCACTTCAGGGCTGGTTTTTGGTGCGGCTTCAAAAGGCAGAAACAGCAAACAAGAGAAGTTGGAATGAAGAAGATTTCAGGCATCATAAAATGCTGAAAGTACCGACGGTTTTCAATAAAACCATCTTGATTTATGATTTCTTTTTCAAAAAACACAGATCTTGATTATTCCTGGGATATATTAAAAAAAATACAATAACAACCAACCTTGAAGGTATTTTTGTCAAATATTTTCATTCCTTTTCCAAAGGAAATAGTTGATTTTATAACTGCAGATGCCTCTTGGTGAGCTGTTCAAGAAAAATCCCATGATTTTTCCATTCATTAACCAATCCAGCCTCACACTTGCATCCACAGTAAGGTGTTGCCATTGTAAAACTGAGACACAGTGTTTATATTTTTATGACGTGTTCATAATTAGCAACTTTCTTTGATGTCCCTCTAGTTACCAATTAAAAACCAGCTGATACTCAATGGAAACTTTCAGAACATTCTGTTTTGAGATTGTTCTGCCAGTATGTCCCGTGTTTTCTGCTTTTTATTAAAACTAAGGGTAATTCTACAAAAATAAGCTCATTATTGTTTCAGAGGAGACCTGGTGCTCCCCAGCTGAAATCATCACGGTGCAGCATGACATCATCACGTTGCCTATAGCAACTAGCTCTGATGCCACAGCCATAGAGATGCGATCGCAGGTGGGAAATGAACAGCTGGAGCAAATGGAATATGAAGTTCAGTGCAGCAACCAAATGAACCCCTGAAGACGCACACATGTACACGAGGAGGAAAAGCAACTAAAAGCTAAGCAAAAATATTTTATTCTAAAACATCCCCCGAGCAAGTGCTCAGAGGGCAGGCTTTCGCTGGGCAGATTTCCCGGTGGAATTTCGTAGCTGCAAAAGCCTCTCTGTGTTCCTGCTCCCACAGCACGTGCACAAGCGGCTCGACGCATGCTTATTTCTGCACTCAGGACATCTCTGTGCATGAGAAAGAAAAGCAAACTATCCTGGAGAGGAAAATATGTCTCTAAAAAGACCATGCACCTGGCACGCTTGCTAAAATTATAGCGAGAAGTGAGTATTTTTTTGTGCTCCCTCATACATCGGAATTCTTTTGGGACAATGAAAGTGTTTCCACCACACAGGTGCATCTCATTTTCCATCCAGATCAAGCCTGTAGACCCCAGAAGTGGCCCCAGTACTGCAAGGTACTGAGAACCCTGATATCTCATGGGTTTCTATAGACCTGAGACCAGCCTGCTCCTCACCAGGCATCCATGGTCACCAGCAGCAGAAGACTCTTGGCTGGTGTAGACCTTTGCAGGACTCCACTGGACCCAGTGGGAACTGGGGTTGGAGACCCTCAGCAGGTCTCTAGAGAAGTCTTTCTGATACCACAAGTTGTTTTTTATGCCTCTAACTCCAGGACTACTACGCAAATCTGATGAAAGTTGTTCACCCCCAAAATTTCATGTCTCTGGAGAGGATCCCTGTTTGGCGAGAAACTAGTGAAATTTGTCATAAAGTTGGATCCCTTCCACAGAAACACTTACACGTGAATAAGAGGAGGGCTGTTAAATCCATCTGTGTGTAGCATGGGGAATTTTTGCTCTATGCTCTGCCTATGTTCAGGCTTCATGTCTCCATGGCCTGCCAAAATAAGAAAAAAACAAAACAAACCACCCCCAAAGAAGTTGTGTGATCAATCCAGAGTCCTTGGACTGGAAGGTAATCCTGAATTAAATGAAGAACCTTATGTTTATCAAAGACTGGCAGGTACTGCATTACAGCCTTTTGCCTTTTCTCTCCTGATGGATTATTCACTTCTAGGAAGCTGATATCATTTCCAGGTTACATGTGATACAAAATTGCTCCAAAATAGTGTTAATGTCACCTTTCAGCTTTGCAATTCTCTTGCAAATTACTTCTTTTAACTTGATTTATCTGTCTGTCTGCCAGACGTTGAAGGTAGGGAGAAAGCAAGACAGAGAAGAGTTTGTTTTTCCCACTGGCTGACGAGTTTTGAGCTTAGGAAGGGATCGCTGTGGGCATGAACTCAACTTTCCGTATGGTTCAGCAAGTCGAATCTGCCTTCTCCTCAAGCTCAACAGCTGGCTTTGGAGGTAGGACCATCTTCCAGGGGACATCTCAGCTGAACAGAACAATTTTGAAGGGATTTTGAAAGACTCCCCTGCTTTTTCTTTATTGCTCTATCCTACAGCTCCCTTTGATCCACCGGTGTCACTGTTACCGGTTCTGGCCAATGCCAAGTTGCAAAAGACCATTTCCCTGTGTATTTGCTGAGTGTAAACATAATCTCACAGAATAGATTATGTGCTCCTGAGGAATAGCAGAGAAAAGGGGAGTTGCTCAAAGCACATCTGATGAGAGACCTTACATTGACAGCAAGGAGTTCCTCAAATAAGAAATCTGGCTGCAAGATTTCAGTGTCTCAGGCTACCGGAGCAGTTAAAGCCTGAGGAAATAAATAATAGATGGAAAGAATAAGCCCTGCAAAGCAGATTGGTGTTTTATGCAAAACTTTACTTGAGCATCACGGTAGGACATTTCCTGTCTCAGAGGTTGATGAAACATTAGTAATCCCCCTTGTTCAGCTCCTCAGGGAGGTGTAACCCAAACCCACACGCCTGGGTCGCTGCTAAACAGGGAGGAACCAGCCGAGCCTCAGAAGAAGCCGCCCAGTACAGAGGAGACAGAGCCCTGTCTCGCAGCCAGCCTGTATCTTCTGAATCATGCATCACGCCTGTGCAACACCCTTTGCTCAGCAAGCACCCCGCTTTTCCCATCTGCAAGGGCAAAGTTCGTTTTCTTGCCTTTGCAGCCACTTTCAGAGGCCGCTTAAAATTTAAAAATAAAATGCAGCTTCTGCAAAGAAAGCAGGTGTGCGCTCATTAATTCCTCATCACATGGCTTTTACAGCAAGTGAAGGGACAATGAACACATGGGAAAATATACGACTCTGATACTGCATTGTTTCTTATATTTTTATATCGATAAACACTGACTCACCTTCAAAAACCTAATCCAAACACAATAAAGGGAAGTACATAGGGATCTCATGGTCTTTGCTGATTTTGTTTTGTTTATGACCCCAAAGCGCTGCAAAAGAAATATCCATAAGCGTGTCCTATGCCTGCAAAGTATGGACTACAGTCCCGTGTCAGAGCTGGAAAATCCTGTAGAGCCTCTGCTTCCTGACACAGAGCTGTGAATATTGTAGGGTAACAGCTAACCACTTCAAGTTTGCACATACAGTCGACTTTTTCTAGCTATAACTTCTTTCAGAGAATGAAAAAGTACCATATTTTTCTCATTTGTCTTTTTCTTTCCCACCAAATGCTGCATTTCATAACATTTGAAATGCTGGTAAAATGTATTTCCGATTCTTAAAGGGGACCATGCCTGAAATCAACTCCAAAAGGGGCCAGCAATGCTCATAACTAATAAACATCAAAGGGGAACATTCTTCTTCTTGCACTGCTTGCTGTAAAATCACCCAAATTCCCACTTCAAAGTGGATCTGCCATGCTGCAGCGACAGGCATTGGGAACATATCCCAGACGCGATGTACCAGTGTTTCAATGAAACACAACAGAGAAGTGACCCTAAAACTACTGTGTAACCACATGGGCTGAGACAAAGATGACAAGATTTCAAGCTTCACGCCCTGATCTCTTTTGCAGGGAGTCAGGGAGGATGTCCAGACCTGCAAGACCAGGAGATGGTTTGAAGATCATCTCTGCAAGGTGTGGACTATCGGCAGAAGGAAGGAGCCAGGTGTCCGTGGGCAGCGATGCTCCGGTCCAGCATGGCAAATCCTTCCTTGCAGAAGTATTACTCAATGTGAAAGCTATCCTACACCCCAAAAAGTCAGTGGGGGAATTTCTTGTTATTCTCACTAACACTAGGATATTACCTTTCATGTCCTAAAGCTTACCAAAAATCATTAGAAGTTTTCTCATTAAAAAAGAAAAGAATGAAAAAGGCAGAGCTTTTCCTATAGGCACTATTGGCTTGTGATGTATGAAACCCACGCTGTCGGGATTTAAACTTCATCCTTTCATACCTTTCATTTGAGCTCATATTCACATATTCCCACGAGGCTCAGGATGATGAGATGTAAGTACCTCGACTCCCCAACCAAGATTAATTGCACAGCTCTGGGGGGGTGGTGAGGTGGGGTGGGGTGGGGTGGGGGGTTGGTGGCAACAAGTCCTGGACAAGAAGCAAATGATGGTGAATAGTCAGAGCAGAGTCTCTCACAGCACATTTGATTGCAAACCACAGCCCAGGCAGGGGCAGGGACCGGCTCTAGCAGATCCCACCAGCAAACCAGGCTGCATCCCTGCGGCTGCCCACCCGCAGAAGGAGGCAAAGTCCTCTGCTCCCCCCAGCACACACACGTGTCGGTCCCCGTGTGCTAAATGACAATCCTGGCTGCAGTCAGCTCTCCCACCGAGACCCCAGGGTGTTCCTCTCGGTCCTCCTCTTCCCTGCGACGCTGTACTCGCTCAGCACATGCCTCTCCCCACACCTTGCCCAGGCGGGGTAAAGATGCTGGGATCTCGTTGATGACAGCTTGCCTGCACGGGGCTGACAACAGCGGGGCTTTAGGTCTCTGCTCTCAAAAAATAACCAGATTGCTAAAGCAGAACCTCATCCTGCCTGCGATAGCTGTTTATCAGTTGTTACTTTTGCCTGCTGTTCCAAGAAAAGTGACTACTTTCTTTTCCTTGATTTTCCTTTTATCACGCACAAACATCCCACCCAAATTTCTCTATGTCTCTCTCTTTTTTTTTTTTCTTAGTTACCACATAACAAAATGTTTCTTTTATATTAATTTTGTTACTCAGGCAAAGTAAACCATCGCTCCTCAGTATGTCGTATAAAAGCCAGAAATGGAGAGACTCAGTCATGCAGGGTTTTATTTAAACCATTTGTCCTGTGGTCAGAGTAGATTAAAGGCAGATCAGGTTGCCCTCGGAGCAACGCTGGGACAGTGAGAGTGAGAGATGTTGGCACTTGCTCCTTAAACCACATGCGGCTCGCGTGACTGCGGCTTCCTCCGGCCTCTCCGTGCCTGCTGTAAACGCATCTCCGTGCGGGAGCACCTGCGTGCATGGGGGCTGGGGGGGACCAGCATGTCCCCACCACCGGCACCTTCGGGGCACTGCGGTGGGATGAGCTCCAAGGATGACCGGCACACATCAGGGATGGGCGGGTCGGGAGAAGGAGGTGGTGGGAAAGCACATTCAGCATTTCCCCATCCCTTTGCCTGCCGAGGGGAACCTGCTGGGGTTTTTGCCCTGCCTCATACTGCTCATCTGCAAAAGGGTTAATGGGTCTGGGAGCATGGGGCGGGTACATGGAAGGTTTTGGGATGAAAATCCAAAACCTCACAGAATATCTGAAATAAAATACATGTGATGAACTGGCTGTTCTCTGCAGGGATGTCCCTGCTGGAGCATAAAGTTTGCAAAAGGATCCAGGCATGTTTTATTTGATTTTAATAGTTGCTGTCACAGTGTCACCACCATGCACTCAGTGCAGACTTGGGGTGACGTGAAAGATGGTAAAAACCAAACTCACTGGAGGTGCCCCAGACCATGGTTTCACACTATGAAGCGGTCAGGGATGACACCGAGTCCCCTCCTCTCCCCGGCAGTGTCTGCTCACCCTCCTAGCAGCCCGAGCAAGGCTCCCTCCCATGCCAGCACAGCCAGACACGTGATCGCACCGCCAACCAGACTGGGAACTGATCTGGCTTTAAAATAACCCAGCAGCAAAGTAACATTTGGTTTAATTTTAAGGAGCATCATTTCCCTGATCTGGCTCTCGGCACGTGCCAGCGCTGGAGGAGCAGGAGCCGCAGGACTGGGAGGGAACCAGCAAGGGAAACACCTCGAGCTGCTATTGCTGCAGGTAGTCACAGCCTCCCCGAGCTCCAGGAACATTAACCATTTATTTAGACATTAAATTTAGGGATTTATTAGCTCTAAACAAAACACTTACAAACCTGAGCCTTTCTTCTTTCTCCATCACATGGTGACTCTGACAGCAGATGGCCAGGGTCTCTTCTGGCTCTCTCACCAAAACACGAAGCATAAAACCACCAAAGTGCTGTAAAAAGAGAGAACAAACACAAACCTGCAGGGTGAACCTTGCAGATAGTCTTTTTCATGGCTACAAAGGACATTTCCAGGGGCTTATGCATACACAAACATGTGTGTGTATATATATATGTAGCACATAGGAGGCTGGCTAGCTAAGTCCAGGCAGTGCTCATGCCATGCACCACAGATTTATGCAAAAATTTTCACCCAGATTTATCAATCCAGCAACTTGCATAAACAATATGTTCCCCTGTATTAAAAAAATATGTTGAAGGCTTTGATTAACTGCCTTGTCTTTCTGAATCCACCCTTTAGATCCAGGTAATGGGGCTGCAGTCTGGGATGCATTCTTCTGATGTCAAATCAACTCATTACCCTAATCCTCTGAGAAACAAAACCTGGCAGCCTTGCATGGATTTTTATTATGGATTACAACCCTTGTGATCAGTTAATCCAAGAAATTACTCAGTTCTTCCAGTTTATGAAATCAAAATATGATTGCTCTTCAAAGAATGCAAACTTGTATGAATTAATCTCTTCATCAAGGGATATAATGGTTTTTTTACTAATTTTATACAGAAATATTGCCATGTGTGGGCTCCATAAATCTGTCTCACCATGTTAATGGTTACTTTCCCCAGATGCTTTGAACTTGCACAGAAAGTTGCTTAACCAAAAAAATACAACTGCCACATGTTGTAATTTCCTCTTTGGGGGCATCTGTTACCGTCTTTACAAAGGTTTTGCCAACTTTCCTAACGATTTTTTCTCTATTTGTTGTATTTCCCAGTATCTTTTACATTTTATCCCAGAAAACAAAGCCGCTTGTTACTGTGTTTTCAGCACCTTCCCAGTGCTCTGAAGAACACAGTTGCATAAACTCTGGTGATACTCAATGCTTAGTAAAGAAATTACATTTCCCAGCCCTTTGAACTTTATCAGACAAGTTTTCCGATGCTTACTGGGTGCCTGCCTTTTTTTCTCTGACAAACACTGGTGTCAAATTCGGGGAAGGAGGGGGGAAGGAGGGAGGAGAAACTTCCATAAGACAATAAATTAGGAAAAAAAAAAAAAAAAAGAATAAAAGGTCACAGTGTGAAATTCACCTTTATGTTCTACTGCCCCAGTGTTTCCCATTGTGCTTGTGCGTGCTCCTCCTGACTTCAAAGGCATTATTTTTGAAGAAGGTGAGTGGGACTTGGCCCGTGTTCCTGATGACAAACACTGACATTCCTTGGGCGACCTCTAAGCCCAACACATCAGAACTTTTGCTTAAGTTGCATCTATAAAATACGTCTGCAGAGGCACAAACAGCTTCTCTACTGTAAAATGAGCAGGCAGATGCCAAAATACATAAAGCAACAAGCAGAAGGCCACGAAGATCTCTGCTCTCTCAAGAACGGGGTCTTTGAGATGGAAATCTGTGAAATTTAGACGGGGGTAATGTGCACCACAAAGCAATGTGGGAGCACTTTTGGGACACACACACCCCCATCCGCAGCAAGAAGTGGCCATCTGGAAAATGCCCGGCCGTGCCCCGCCGTGGCGGTGGTCTGACACCTGACACGGGGAATGGAAACAGTGGTAATGTGGTCCTGATGCTCTTCGGGTCTCTAACACGCCTCAGGAGTGCTGGAGGGATCGGGGTGGTGCGCTGGAGGAATGTTGCCTCCGTGTGAAACCGTCACCGTGAAAAATTACCCAGAAGTTTGTGTTGCAATGCAGAACGATTTGGATGAGTGCTCCTGGGTTACAGCTGTATCCCCTCCCCACTGACCTGATGCGCGCTGGTGCACAGAAACTGTTTCTCCTCTCCAGTATTCAGCAGCGCTGGCGGCTGAGTGATGCTCCACGGATCACCGCTCTGCTCTTTCCAGCCTGGAAACTTCTCCATTTTTGGGAAGATAAGAAAAGTTTGGCAGGAAGGGCACTAGCTGCATCTCCAGTAACCACCGCTGCTCCTCAGGCTGACTTTAGGTACCTTCCTGCTTGTCCTCAGCCACCACGTGTGGAGGTGAGTCATGATGGGTTTCCAAACACTGCAGCGGTACAGAGATACGACACAAACAACCACACACCCACGCAGCAAATTGGCTCAATTACTCCATCTCTTCTGTAGTTTGCATTAACGAAATGGTCTAAATAACCCTATCTCTTTCTGGATCCTGGGGGCATGGGTACCGTTTGGCAGCAACGTGCTACTTCCCAAGAAAATACGGAGCAGTTCAAGGAGCTCAAGCAGGCATCTTGGCTCACTGTTTTCTAACTACACTTGGGGATCTGTTTTACTGTGTGGCCTTCTAAAAGTTTGTTTCTCTCCTGACTAATATGAGGAGTGAGTGAATGATTTTATTTGGCAGATATTGCTCATTTCTCCCATTGTTTTTTTTAGTGGCTTTTTTTTTTTTTTTTGGTTGTTGTTTCTTTTTTAAACCACAGATAAAATTAGCTGAGTTTGAATTTTGTTTTGCCTTCTGCAGCTTAATTTTAAGTGGAAATCTCGTCATCATTCCTCTCCCCTGAAGACAAGATACTGAGAGAGGAGTGTGAGTAAACCAGAGCTTATCATACCTTCGTGCAGAGGAGATGTATCTCAGGTGGTCAGAGCACTGGTAACTCTGAGACAAAACATCAGCTTGAAAGTAAATGCTTGACTTTTCCTCTTAACTTAGTTTTAAAGAAATCATAGAATCATAGATTGGTTTGGGTTGGAAGGGACCTTAAAGATGACCTAGTTCCAGCCTCCCTGCCATGGGCAGGGACACCTTCCCCTAGGTGGCTCCAAGCCCCATCCAGCCTGGACTTGAGCACTTCCAGGGATGGGGCACCCACAGCTGCTCTGGGCAACCTGTGACAGCACCTTGCTGCCCTCACAGGGGAGAATTTCTTTCTAATATCTCATCTAAATCTCCCCTCTTTCAGCTTAAAACCGTTACCCCTTGTCCTATCACTACATGGTGATACTACTAAATGGGAATTACTACTAAATCTGCTTTTTTTCATCATGGCTAAAGGAAATTTGGTCTACAAGCTGGCACGATTCAACAGGAATTCCCTGTAACATGAATGTCAGGGTGCAGAGCCTAAGTGGTGCAAGAGGAGCAACCCCAGCTACATGGTCCTTCCCTTCTCCTTCTGTACACACCTACGTGAGCCAACACTTGCCCCATCCTACAACCAACTTCCCAGAATCTGGAGAGTAGCCGAGGGATGGACCTACACTGGATGGATTGTGAGCTGTCTTCCACCTTCCCTGTTTTTACTGCGGCGACTAATATGTCTGGGGTTTTCCCTGTCTCCCCATCAAGGCTTATGGGCATGATTTGTGTTGTGTCTGATGTTGCTATTTAGGGCTTGGGCAGTAATTACTAATAAGCACAAAGGGAATCATTAGACATCTCCATATCCCATACAACTGGCCGTTCATTATAATTCTAGGCTTAGAACCTGTGGTAGTTCTGCTCTTGGAGTAATGCAATACACTGTCGGAATTGCAGCAGGACAGTTTTTCAAACACATCATTTCGTGGGATGCCAGCATGAAATTTGAAAAGGAAATGGGGAAAGAAAGGCCAACCTAAGCTCCAGGAGCTCAGCACCTCCAGAAGCTGGGCCGTTCAGAAGCAATATCCGAGCAGCGGTCCCTGCTATCCTTCTCTTTTAATGATCCATTTGACTACAATTTGCAGAAGCAGACTCTGTAATATAATTAATCTTTGACTGTAAAGTAACTGCTGTGCTGCAGTGGAGTTAAGAAAAATATGCCTTCTGGAAAGTGCTTTGTCTTATAATACACTGCTCTTCTAATATGTATTCTAATAACAGTGTAAAGGGGAAAACCATTTGGAAGGGTATGTTATTTCTCGGTGCTTCGTGTTGGAATTCATGTCACTGTAGAAGTTATTATTGTAATAAAAAGTAAAAATGAGTTCTCAAAATACACTCTAGCATATTATTCAGGACAGCCTGTAAGCAGAGCCTTAATGTTAAGCACATGCATGGATTGCTCTGAAGTCAAACCAAAGACTTTTGCTGCGAATAGGGATGGATTTAAGTTAGCTGTTTTCCTGACTCAGGACTCCACGCCGACCCTCCAGATAATATAAAAAGACAGACACAAACTCATGGGGAAAAAAAATCCTAATCATATTAAATCAGTGGTAAATTCCCCTTCACCATATTGCAGCCCAGACTTCAGCGCTAGTTTAGGACAGAGTAAATTACTGTATTTGTTTTCAGAAACATTTCTGTGCTAGCTGTGAAGCCAAGCATGCATGTGGCATTGTATTCGTACGCTCCTTGCCATCGCACAGCAGCCGTTTCAAAAAGGATTCAGCTCCATCTTTAACGTGTTATTGATTTGCCTCTGCTACAGGTCTGTGAAGGTTGCTCCAGTCCCTCTTGCTCTGATGGTTAGAAAACTTCCCCGCTGCACGCAGGGTCAGCTTTGCCCTCTCCCGTAGTTCACAGCTCCTCCCACTACTTACAGGTTCACTTTGATGCTCTTGTACGTATTCCGAGCCTCTGTTGTACAGGGCTGAGCAAAACTGGCCTCTCCAATTTTCCTGTTACACGAGGAGTTCCATATTCCAGTCATCTAACAGACCTTCTCTGAATCTGTTCTACTTTAAATTAATTTTTCTTGAACAGAGTCACCAGAACCGCACTGTTTTTAGAGATGCCTTTATCTAGACTTTGCGCAATGACAGGAATATGCCTTTATCTCTCTTGGAAATAATTGGATAGACATGTTGAGAACTGAGTTTGCTCTATTCATCAGTGCATCACGTCGCAGTGTCATTATTATGAGAGTCTAATGCCCCATCTCCTCCTTTCTGGTTTCCAGTTAATGAAATTTCTTCTCAGCCTTAACTGTGTGATTTTTTCACTGCTTGCACCTTACCATCCCGCTCCTGCACCACCGCAGCTTACAAAGCCAGAACCTCAGCCTGAGATCTCTCTGTGCAAAAGAAACTTAGATAAACTCACTTGTATTCTAAAAATAATCTCAATTTTAAGACTGTAATAAATCATTTTAGAATGACACTCTTCAAATTCACAGTAGGAAAAGTCGGGCTCTCAGTGAGGTGTCCTGCTATTTCCCTACACATCTCAATCAATGATCAGATTCAAGCTGGAAAACTCTGAATGCAGAAAGCAGCGTCAAGCACCCCGTTAGGCTTGCTGAGGATGGCTCACGCCGTCGTTGCTCAAATATTCGTAACGGAGAAGGGAAGCTGTAATCTGGAGCCGTGCACACACCGTGTCTCGCGCTGCCTGCTGCTACCCTGACAGCAAAACAGACTTCTGCCACCGGCCCGGAAAGCTGCTCATCAACAGAGACAAGTAAATGGGACAGCGATTTTAACAGCATTGCAATGCTGTTCATTTTATAGAGCGTTTCAGATGTACAGGCATTTAATCAGGGTCTCTTGAGATCCTTGTTTATGACACTAAAGAAATGTTTTCTGGGTGTTGCAACTCAGCTCTCACCTCTGGGTTTACACATACTCCTGCAGGTTTCCGGGAGATTTCTCTGGTTTATGAAAGATTTATTGCATTATTTTCATGCAGAGAAAAAACCCAAAATGCTTTATACTCCAGAAATACTAAGACCATAAGAGCCACCCCACTGGGGCAGATGAGCTTTGACACCAGCACCCTGTCCCTGAGAGGTGGCTGCCGAGGTGGGGGTGACATACAATGACCCGGTAGGGACGGCTCCCAAAACGCTCTGCCAGCCCCAGTGACCTGCAGCTCGGGCACATCCCCAGCGAGAGCATCTGCCCCACGGTTCCCACGGTTCCTCGTGCAGGGGCTGCTCCATGCCCCTGCCATCACCCAGTCCCACAGGGCTCTGGGTCCATCCACAGCTCTCCTCACCTGTTCCTGGTAAACCAGGGTGGGATGGTGGCCTCATTGTGGTCACGAACAAAAACACAGGTGACCTCAAAAGGAACATTGAAAATCCCTGACTTTTTCATAGAATCATAGAATGGTTTGGGTTGGAAGAGACCTTAAAGACCACCTAACTCCAACCCCTCTGCCATGGGCAGGGACCCCTCCCACCAGCCCAGGTGGCTCCAAGCCCCGTCCAGCCTGGCCTGGGACACTGCCAGGGATGGGGCACCCACAGCTGCTCTGGGCACCCTGTGCCAGTGTCCTGCCACCCTCACAGGGAAGAATTTCTTCCTAATATCTAATCTAAATGTCCCCTCTTTCAGCTTAAAACCATTAACCCTTGTCCTTTTACCATTACCCCTTGTCCTCCTTTATTTAAGGAGGAAATGTGGGAAAAGCAGAATATGTGGCAAATACAGTCTGAAATGCCAGGAGATGGAAATTCTGCAACTTAGGCTCAGGTTGTTCAAAAGATTTACAAAGTATAGTAGTAACTCATGCAAAACATTCGAACAAACCCTCTGTATGGCATTTTTCATCAAAAAAAAAAAACCCAAACAACCACATATTGGAGTCAGCACAATGTATTTGATCTTTCATCTGGTTCAACTTCCATCATCCTGAATTCAGGGGAAAAAAATGTAGTACTTTGGAAAGATTTCCCAGCACTGAAGTTCTGTGAAGAGCCTGCCCTGCTGTGCAGGGATCTCTAGCAGAGGCAGCTGGTGCCACCTAGGCCAGGAAAGCTGTTCTGATAAAGTTAGCAGGCAGCAGACAGATTTCTTTAATAAATAGTGAAAACAAAACAGATAGACCCATGCGAACTAATTTAAGGCTTTGATACTATATATGAATTAAAACATTTCATTACTGAAGACTGTTACCTGAGATCATGAAATAGGGATGCAAAGCAGATGCGTGCCCACAGTAGTTCTCCTGCTTTTTCCTTTTTATTTTTGAACATAGGTGGTTTTGTAATACTTCCCCAAGAGGTGAAACAAGCCCCTGCTGACGCATACCTACACGTCTGGTGAAACCTGCCAAGACCACAGCTCTGCAAAATCCATAACCTGTGCCTGCTTTATCAGGAAATATAGTGTGTAATAACCCATGCTATTGCCAGTCAACGTGATTCAGAGATGGATTTCTCATCCTTTCCATCTCTTCAAGATAGTTGCTCTTTACAAGAACTTATTCAGGCAAAAGTCAAGAGCGAAGCGGCCTTCCTTCCTATCGTGCAACTTGTCAAGATACTTAAAGGAATTTTAGGAAAACAAACCGGCACTGAGCATCAGACTGATGAAAGCAGAGAGCCGTCAAGTTATTATTAAAGCATTTTGTTGTTATTTAATAGGAAGCATCCCAGACATCTTAACAAATAGGAGTCCCTTGCGGCTATTTTGCACAGTATTTCTCAGATCCTGCGACTCAGCATTTTATCAACACAGCAATGATATAAAAAATAAGACTCGAAGAGGCAACAAACAGCACTTGCAGTGGATCAGAAGTGCTGGGTACACTTGTCAGGACAGCCTTGGTGGGTCCTGTAGGAACCACAGGAGCCCCCCCCAACCTCTGGGTTTATCCCTTCCAACACAAAAGTGTCTATCCCTCTGTCTGAAGACAAGATGCTGCACCAGTGCTGGGTAAACAAGATAACGTATCTGTCTAAAGGAAGACTCCAGCCATGCTGGTGCATTTCCCAACTTCCTCATGGTGGCCATATGAGGGATGAAAACTGGTTTCACACCAGCATTTGCTGACAGCAAAATATAATGAAAAACATTTATATGAAACAATGTAGACCGCATACTAATTGGCATTTTATGTAACCACCCCGAAGATCATAAGATTTCAATTTAGCATAGCTAATCACGGCATCGATTGCGTTCCCCTGGAGCCACGCATTACTCGGAGGGCGTACGGCTGCACTGCTGCCCTCCGGCTCCGAATCATGTCCCTGGATGTATATTCTCCTCTTGTCAAACCCTTCAAAGTAAAACAAATACCGAGCACAGGAAGCCCGATGGTGGTGGCTGTGAAACAGGTCTTTTGGCTGAATCCCAAGAAAAGGAAAAAGACAGAATTAAAATTTAGTCCATTGAGCTCAGCCACGACTGACATGGCAGTAGCTGTTAGGAAGCCTGAAAGTCTCTTTAATCCTCTTCAAGGGCACCTGGGCCCTGGGACGTTTGAACTTTATATCTTAGGTAAGGGCATGTGAAGGCAGGCAAACGCAAGAGGACAGGAGGACACGGCTCTGGAGGACACAGACACGTGGGCCCCCTGGCACCTTCTCCACCTGCTGTATCTGTATCTGTACGGCATCCCGGCCACCAGCCCAAGCTCACCTGGGATGTTTCTCCTGCAGAAATGAGCAGATGCCCCAAAGTGAGATCTGAGCTGATCCTTTTTGAGTGTTAGGTCTGTATTTTCAAAAATACAGACCTTTTAAAATATCCAACCCGTTCTCTTGTTGGCTGGCAAGAAGGGCAAGCTCTCAGCTCCGGGTTCCATCCAGGGATGTGGTAGCTGCAGCATCACACCGGCGTGCGAGACCCGTTGAGCTTGTAGCTTGGTGGAAGCCCTTGCTCAGTGGTTTGCACTACTCGCTAACATCCAAATTCTGGCATAACCTTAAGATCTGGCAATGGAAATGTTTGTATGCGCTGTGACTTGTAACAAAGCTTGCCAGGCTGAGCATCTTGCTTCAGACCTGGAGCTCATCCCAATTTTGTCCGCAAGGTTAGCAAAAACTCATGATGGACCTCTTCTAGGAGTGTCCTCTTTCTACCAAATATTTGTAAAGGAACCACACAGCAATGCTGAACTGAATGAAATGATTTCATATGCTGGTCATGACCTGCTCTTGTGCATGGACGTAAATAAAACCAGTTGCATCACATGTTAGTTTTTAAACTTTTGGGTCATTTCTGTCTAAACATCATTTTTGGCATAGCATATGGGCATTTTGTACCTTTAAAGGTTGGGAGTTTTTCTTTGCAGGAACCCCAGCTGAAGTAAAAGCCTTACTTTTAATAAGAACCAGGGGTTGGAAAAAGCAGCAGAGACAGTTTTGCTCCCTTTTGCAGTCTGGGGAAGGTATCGTGGCAGTTTGGTCCCGCTCATGGCTTCCCCACGTGTCAGCCTGTTCCTGCGGTTACTACACAGTTACCCTCAGCCCTGTTTGCTCCGTGTCCTGAGAGCCAGAAGCAAAAAAAAGGCAATGCAGAAAGTTTCAGTGGATTTCCTTTCTGCCGGCTTCTCAGAGCCCCAGCGTGGGGCTGCTCCGCTCCTCCTGCTCCCACCTGCCGCAGACCTCCAAGGGAGCAGCAGCATCTCAAGGAGCCTGAAACTGCCAGAGCAGCATTTCGCTTCCCACCTCTCCTCCCCCTCTGCTCCAGTCCGAGGTGCAAAAATACAACCAGTCACGCAAAAGAAACATTAAAAAAAATAAAAGCCAAGAGCCAGCTGCTGCAGCAGCAGGGAGGAGAGGGTGCTGGAGCAAGTCCTGGGCTGCTCTGCAGGGCGGGTGTGTGGGCAGCCGCCAGCGCTGGCCAGAGAGTAGGTCCAAGGTAACCAGAGTTAAAAACAAACCCACCACGTCCCATGTCCTATGCCCGGGGTTGTTGTTTTCTCGTGTGAGGTTACTCAGGAAGTTTGCAGCAGGATACGCCGATGACCTCTGCTCGGGCAATCGCGTTAACACTTCACTTACCTTTTCTCCCACAATAAACGGCATGTTTCCTCCCTGGGAATCTGGCTTTGGCTGCAGGTTTCCTGTGCTGTGGAGGAGCTTAACCTTTTGGGATGTCCCATGTCCCAGCCCCCCAGCCCACCATGGGCTGGTGGGGCTGGCATTCATCCCATGGGCAGGTAGGAGGGTGCAGGTGGGGGCCCTTTGCTCCCCACCGAGGACACCAGAGACAGAACAAGGTGGGATGGGGTCTCCTTGGTGGTGGCAGGGCTTGCGCAGAGAGGTTTGGGGAAAATAGGGAAAACAGAGGAAAAGAGAAAAAGGAAAAATGGAAGAAACCAGCATGAGTTGATATTTCCAGGCAGAAAGCAAGCAGCATTTCAGCTGGGGGATGGAGGGAGATGAACAGGTCCAAGCCCGTGGGGATGGGTTCACACGAACCTTTTGCCTGAAGTCACCTGGAGGGAAGCGGCCGCCATGGGGATGCAAACAAGGCGGGGGATGGGATCAGCCTTCAGCAGGAGCCCAAGGATGGTCCATGGGGCTGCAGGGCGATGGGGAGAAGCTCCCACGCAGGGACCTTGGCAAAAGCCAGAGTGCTGGGTGGGCTGCGGGGCGGCGCTGAAGGCAGCTTGCAGGGCCTCTCATAACCTGGTAGAAGATACACTACAAATAACACCAACCCCACCGATAGCTACAGGGTACAGGAGTGGAGGACGTTCACCTCTCTGTGCCAGAGCAGCCCAGCTGCTCACGGGGCTGGTGGGAGCCTGCCCACCCGAATGTGACAGTTCCTGAGGTTAAGAGAACACTTTGTTCTCATCCAAACCAACCAGAAAATAAATCTGGGAACAAGTCGTATCATGACAGTTGGACACTAATAATATCCTGGGGTGGCTGGGAGGCACCCCAAAGCCAGGAGGGCCTCGGTGCACGAATAGCCCATGCTGCTCAGCCCTCCCAGCCTGTCCAGTTGGATTCCTTTGGGATACTGCAGCAATTTGGACTCTTTGACTGCCAGCAATGCTGTACTCAGTCACCCATGCTTTATAGGAAGGAAGGAAGGAATAAGTAATGAAAAACAAATTAATAGGTTGTTTGTTTGTGTTTTTTAAATTAAAATTGTTCTCAGTCAAAAAAGAGCCAAAATCCAGGGGCTATGCAGGATGCTCTGCTTAATGCCATGATCACAGAGGCCAGGATACAGGATGATCCATTCCAGAAACATGCAGAGGTTCTGCCATGTGGATGCAAAATAAAGGTTCGTTAGCCAGAAAAACCATCTGCACCTTGGGGAGTCCTGTGGTGGGACCTTTCTGGAAGAAGCATGAGTGACTCCTTGGGAAAGCCTTCGCTTTGTCCCAAAAGACACTGTCCTGTTTGCTCACTGGTACTTTGCAGCCCCTAATAAACTTTGAACTAAATATTTTAAGGCCTGGGAGGTGGAAATCACATCCAACCCGTGTATTTCAGCCACAAACACACCCTGGAATGGAGCCAGGAGATATTCTTACCCTCCACCTCTGCAATGCTTGCCCTTGCTGGGTCCATCCAGGGCTGTATCACTGCGAGGAGCGGGGCAGCACCATCCCTGGAGCTCTGATGGCTCCTACTATCTTGGTTTAATTGCACTTTGTAGCTGGAGGGGGGCCATGGGGGCTGGGACAATGGCTTAAAAACAGGCTCTGGAAAGAGCGACTCACTTGCTGAGCCATTGAGGATGTTGTTTATATGTTAGATCCTGTTTTCTTCCTCCAGCAAAGTGCTTCTCCTCCCAGGTGCATCTCCCGTGGCTCCCCACCACGCCGGGGCGAGAGGCAGCTTCCTGCCGGTGTGACCCCGCCGGGCTCGGCCGGGGGTACCCCCCTGCGTGGGGCAATGCCCCCCTGGCCATGGGAGAAACACCCCAAACCACAGCCTGGGCTGGCCAACATTGCAAGGTGATAAATAAACTCCCCCTAATCTCCACAGTGGTCAAAGCAAGACCCAGGCGAGCACAATGCGTGATGCTGCCTGGCCTGGGTTATGTGGGTCCGTGTGGGGCTCCTGGCATCCTTCAGCCTCACCGGGGACCTACGGGGCAGCAGCACCAAGTGTCAGGGGAGGTTGGGGTGGGAAGTGTCACCACCACCACGAGATCCTCTGTGGGTCACCACTGCCTGGCCAGCCTTTGGAAAGCCCTCAGGAGCCAACACGAGTGGCTTTAGGTGTGCACAGAGGCTCCCGGTGCTACAGCGTGATTTTGTATAGCAATGAATCCTGATGATGCTTCAAAATGATAGAAAATGGGACATTGGTGCCGTCCCTAGCACATACTTGCTGGAGCTGCTCTGGACACTGGTGGTGGCGAGGAAGCAGATGTGCCCATGGGGACACTGACTCAGGGGGACAGGCCAAAAAATTTGATATTTCTAATTTTACTCCAAGGGAGAGAAGCCGTGAGGCCAGGGAGGCTGCAGAGGCGATGCAGCAGTGCCATGCATGAGGATGTGGTGGTGCCACCAGCCTAAGGGGCTCCTGCTGCAGCTCGTGACACCCAGGGGGACCCTGGGGGAACCCACCTCCCATCCTGCCTTCAGCATCGCCCACCTTGCCAGCAGCCGAGGACGCTGCCTGGGCTGACACGTCCCCTCATTAGGGGAGGGGAGACGGGAACCGGGACATGGGCCGGGAGCGCAGCAGCTGCCAACATGGGAATGTTTGAACAAGGAGCGAAACCTCATTTAAACAAATAAATAAACAAGCTGACATCCTCTGGGCCCAGGTTTATGATAATAAAAACAGAGCGCACAGCTTGTGGGAGGAAAATACATCGTGTATTTTCACATCTCCCATTTCCTCCTAGACCGTCGCAAGAATTTCCTCCGAGTCCATCACTTCCTTCTGACATTTTTGAGCTCAGAAATCCATATCTGAGCCCTGGTGCCCTCTCCTTGACAAGTGACGCAGGAAGAAGCAGCTTTGAAGGATACCTCACAGCCACATTTTTGCGCCTGGTTGCTTTGAAGTGCTGGAGGCAGGGCAGAGACAAAGCAGAGCTGGGCATGGGAGCCCACCATGGCCCAGCCTGGTGTTTTGCCCTTTTTCCAACCTCATAACAACCCCAGAGAGCTGTGCAGAGCAGCACCATGCCGGTTCATTTACCCCCATACGGGTCTTCTCCAGACAGGCTCTTCCCATTGATTTCCAGGCGATTTTCAAGTGTATCCCCCAACTCTGAAAAAACAAGATGCAGCTGGGACATGCACTTGCACCTCTAGCTGAACCTATTCCATCTTTTTTTTATTAAAAACCTCTCTTGCAGTTTGCAGTTGAGGAGTGGGTAGAAATATCCCCACCGCACTGATGCTGCAGGGTGCAGCAGTCATTCAGCCAGTGCAAACCCACTGTTCAAAAGTGGGTAAACTGAGGCACCAACGTGCTTCATCACCTCTCAGCTCCACTGCAGAGTCCCAGATAGGCTTTAGGCACCTTTATTGTTATTTTCATGTGAGGATGCTTAAAACTACCTGTGCTTTCAAAAAGTGGGGGTGAAGCATTTCCCTGGAGCCTCTCGTGCTAGAGCAGCACTTAGTTATTTGCACTTAGTTGTGAATGAACTTGAAAAACTTGTGCTAAACCTAAGGTTACAGTAAACAGGTTACAAAGATGCGAGCTGGGATGTCCTGGAAAGCCCCAGCTGCCCTGAAAAGGAAAAAAAAAAGAAAACAAAAATGTTACAAGTGCATGCTAGAGTCCTTTAAATTGAGGTGAAGTTGCCCTAACTCTGGCTCCAGCCAAGGCAATTTTTATTTTTTTTTTTTCCCAGGGAGTGGATAATTCAGGCACCTTTGCCCTAAAGCAGTGACCTCCAACTTTCACCTCGGGGCCATGTCCCCAGGGCAGTGCCATTCACGCTGCGCCAGCCCCCGAGCCTGAGAGAGAGACCCAGCAGTAGTATCACAGGGGAAAAAAATAAAGTCACCTTGGGAAGAGAATGCTTCCCATTTTTTGGCTCTCAGAGGTGTCAAAGGAAGCAATCTGACATCGAAGGGCCGGAAAAAAACAGCTTCTTGGCTGATGTTGCTCATGTACAGCGAGGTCACTTAGAAAGCTATCAGTGGCTTAAAAATAAATGCAGCATGGAGGTTGCCATTCAGCGATATCCTGTATCCGAAAGCTGCGAGGGGTGTAAGCAGGAAGAAACTGGGATGACCTTCCCTCCCCCCACCCCATTCCAACTTTTTTTTTTTTTTTAATTCTCTTTTTCATGCTCCTGGCAGTAAATCACTGGAATTTCTGCATTCAAGTGATTGCGCTTCATTAAAAATAGCCCAGGGAATGGGCTCTGGTGGGTGATGCCCAGCCGTGCACGCTCCCGCTCGGCTCCGTGGCCAGCCCGGCACCAGCCAGCGCAAGGCTGACCCGTGAGGCAGCGCCGGGGGAATTGCTGCGTGCAGCTTTTGTGCTCCCTGCCTGGACATCTGCTGCGGGACGCCGAGCTGAGCATGCACACTGGCCCTGGGCAGCGTGGCAGTGCGAAGAGGAGGATGAGGGTTGTTGCAGCACTACCAAACCATCATGCTGCAACAAGGCTTTTACCATCGGTCAGCTTCTACTGTCCGTGCTGTGACTCTTTCCTCCAGAGGCCAGACCACACTGCTCCTTCTCTGTCCAGCCCCCCTCTTCTTCCCTCAGCTTCTCCTGGGGCCTCTCCTCTACCCCAGGCTCTTCTTCATTCAGTCTCCTCTCTCTTCACCCAGTGCTCCTCTTCACCCAGTGCTCCTTCTCTTCCAGGCTCCCCAGTGCTATTTAGCTACTTAGCAGGAACAAGCCACAGCTGTACGTTATCCACATCAGCCAACCCACCGCCCCTGAAGCAAGCCCACAACTGTATATTATCAATGTTAATTAACACTCTACAGTTCCTCTACAGAGGATGATGACCAGCTCCAGGTAGTTAGCAGTCCACTCCCCCATCCTGTCTGAAAAGCAAGTTCACAGTCATGCACGTGGGAAAAAAAGAAAATCCTCTGTGTAACATATTTAGTTTTCCATAGCTGCTACTCCAGCAGATTAAAAAGGCAGTACAAATGCATCAATATCATCCTAATGTCAGTTGTCCAGGCAGGAGTCACTGCAGTTGCTGTGGGGATGCTGAGGATGTGCCCACGGGAGGCAGTCATCGGCAGCGATGCAGGTGATGCTCACCTGCTTGAACAGTTCAGTGCTAGGAAATGCTCTGACATTTGCACATCTGGCCCTGCTCACTCCTGCTCTTTGGACTGCACCTTTTTCTCACTCTCCTACCTCATTCTGGGTCCTTCAGCCTCCATCAGAGATGTGAAGGAAGCTCTGAATGAGGGACCTGGGTCAGGCAGGGGCATGAGCAGACCCCTTTGGGAAAGAAGCCCCCAGTCCATGTAAAGGCTTAAGATTTCAGGCACTTTAAACATGGAATAAAACAGCCCTTGACCCAAACGCTTCCCACCTAAAAAGACACCTGGGTATCATATCTGTTCTGTCACCCACTGGATGTTGGAAGAAGCACCACAGCCAAACCAGGCAGCTGTAAGATTCTGTGGGAATGGGATGCCCGGGCTCATGACTTCTCTCCCTTGGAGTAAAATTAGAAATGTCAGGGTTTTGGCCTGCACCCCCAGCTTTCGTGGGGCTTCATCCACTCATCCCAGGGATGCCATGAAGGGGATGATTTTGGGAGCCTGGTTCTGCTTCTCTCCCTGCCTGGCCATGCTGAAAAGTTGGCACTACCGTTATCAGCATTAGCAAACTGCTGGAGGCATCTCCCCACCGCAGCAGCGCAGCCATGGGCTGGCTAAACCAGGTCTGTCTGCTGGCAGGTTAAAGCTCCTGCTCTCCCTTCTGCAGCCTGCTCCAGTCCTTCCCAAACCCTGCCAGTACATTATCCAATTAACAGTAGTGATAGGAATCACCAAGGTAAAAATATGTAGAGAGATAATTGGCTTATATGTGCGCTTACATTTTCTCCTGAGAAACTTCAGAACGCAGGAAAGAATTGACACCCAAACAGAGAAAGAAAAAGGAGGAAGATTTATGTCTCCTATGCTTAAAGGATCAAAACCAGCCGTGATGTAAAATGTGATCGAGCCCACAATCCCCTTTTGATGTCTGCAGGAAGGAAAGAAGATGCTGAGAACTTTCTCAGCTCTGTGGACGCCAGCCCCTTATTTCCACGTCCAGGGTCAAGAGGTGGTGGAAAGAAAAATAAAGCCCAACCGGGAAATAAGAAGTTGAAAGAGCTCTTTCCTTCCCCGAGAGCGCTGGGCAGGGGCAGAGCCATGCCCGGGGCTGGTGGGACGGGCAGGCAGGTGCTGCCCAAGCCCGGGATGAGGGTGGGCACGCCGGAGCCACAGTCCTGTCCCCGTGCCCTGCCGAATGGGTGTGCAACACCCGCACGGCGGTGGTGCCTGCAAACGGCTGTGGGCGTTCACAAAGGACTTGAGAAAAGCAAACGGCATCGGTTGCTGCCACAGGTTGACCTGAGCGTCTCCACCGCGTCCCCTCCAACAATAGTGCGTGATCCCACCACACTATTTGCAGTGGATGAAACCCCTAAATTTAGATATACCAGCTGTGAGTGGTATGCAAGGTATTTCAGGGCCTATAATTTTAGACTAAGCATAATTGTGAGACATATTTAAACACGTTATATCTGGGGCTGAGCAATGCCAAATATTTTCCACGGTTATTCATGCAGAACTTTACATGAATTAGCAATAGCCGTGATCATCCTTCTCCAGAGTCCATCGTGCAGGGGAGAGAAGGCAAAACTGAGTTTTTCAGTTTACACCAGTTGGTGTTTGTGAGAGAAGCACTCAGGCATCCACCAGAGCAAGGAAAAGAAAAATCCCCGTCTTGCCTGGGATCAGTCACAGGCAGACAGCCTGCCTGCAACTGGAACGGATTCTGTCCATCACCAAAGTAAACACAAGTAAATCAATCAATAAAGGGGGTTTATCAAACAAGCCAAGAAATTTAGGGAAATTTTTATCTGCTCATAGATTTTCCACAAACAAAAAAAAAAAAAAAAAAAAAGGGCTGCTGGGGCCAGGTCAGTGACTGGGGTGAAGCGGCAGAGCTGCCTTGAAGTCAAAGTGCTAATGTGTAACAGCTGAGAAAATCTGGCTTTGAGGTCCTGGTGAGTCACTGGGTGAGCTCTGCTCATGGAGCCGATCACAGCCCTCCCCACCGCCATGAGCAACCAGCACATGCCTGTCTGTCGGGGCAGATGGCTGTGCCGGGAGCCTGGGAGCATCTTGGAAAAATCCTCCAAAAACCACTTCTGCCCAGCAGCTGGGAAAGCTAGTGTTGTTTTCAGCCAGGACAGTAATTTCTGCTCGCAACCCGCTGGCAGCCGTGACCTTCCTTCCATAGGGATGGCTAACACAACTATTCATTTTTATGCCATTTTCTGGGCAGCTCTGAGATTTCGTAGGAATACTGCATTTGGGCCATCTCTGCACGGCAGGATCAGCCCCAGTGCCAAAGGGCAGGTCCAGGGAGCGTGAAGTGAGCAAAGCCTGGGTCCTGGTCACTCATGGAATGGGCTCAGCGATGCAGCAAATATTTTACTGCCCAGCACACGCTTGGGGACTTTTTCCTAGACTGAGTGATTGAAGTGAGCGTCTCCTGCCGCAATCCCCCTCCTCCACGGTTCAGCTTTTCATCCCTGTGCCAGGGATGCTGCTGCAGTGCAAAACCTGGAGCACCTTCATTTTTACAGCCTGCTAGAGGATCATTCCCAGTCAAGCCGGTTGGTCTCAGTTACCGACCTTGCCAGACAGTGTTTTAACTTCTGTCATTTTTAATAAGTCACAGCTAAAATGCTGACTAGATTGGTTTTGTTTTGCTGGCCGAATGTCCATGCCGTCACCGCTATAAGCGCTCGCGTGCCTGGTTGGAGCTGATTGCCTGTGTTGTCATAAAGAATTCCTTCGTGCCAGTTTGAATTATTCTGGGCAATGGAAAACCCACTCGGTGTGCCCTGGGGTGCTCCCCCCGACAGCCCGGCACGCGCCGGGGCGACGGAGCGTCTTCAAACTGCACCTACAATGTGTGTTCATAAACTCGCCAGCCTCCGGGAGGGGAAAAAAAAAAAAGAAATAAAACAAAACAGCTTTAAAAGGAAAAATGCGGTGCTCCTGGAGCTCAGCACTGAACAATGTGGGGGAGAGAGGCTGTTGTTGTGGCCAGCCAGCACTGTAAGTGGGTACGGAGAGCGCTGACCCGGGCAGGGAGGGACCACAAACAAGGGATGGGGTGTCTGAAAGAGCATCTCTCAAACCCAGTGCAGATGTCCTAAATGCAAGATATCCCTGCTTTCGGTGTTCTTTGGTGCTTTCTTTAAAAAAAGTGGAAATCTGGAGAAATTACACCCATTGGATTTTGGTAGGAATGCCAGTGGGCTGTTCTGGTGTGATGGAGTTATGCCAAATCAAAAGCCATGATTAGTTTTATTTGAATCGCTCTGGGGTCTCCTGCAGTGCTGCAGAAAGGGCTTCTGGAAGGGCCCGTCTATCCATCATGCTGTGCAGCATCCTTGGAGCTCCCACAGGAGCATCATCACACATGGACCGGTCCCTCCCCTGCCCTGTGCCATCCGCAGCCAGACCCGCCGCGGCACCGGCTGATCCCAGTTGGCCCCGTTTTACAGCAGACACATCATCCGTCATGATGGCAACGAGTCTTTTCTTCTCCCAAGTGTTTCCAGAGTTTAATGCTGTAAAGGCCAGATGTGAAGTCTGCCGCAAGGTTTTAGCTCCCAGCACTTCCCAAATAACCTCATGCGGGATTAACAGGCATTAATAGGCATTGCAGTCTTGGGGAGACAGCGGAGTTGTCAGAGCTTCTCTGAGGAGGAACAACTGAATTTTTTATAGCTGTCCCCATTTCCTCCTCTTGTCCCCCTCCCTTATTCTTTTCATCTTCTTGTATTTCAGGAGGGAGAAGAGGAGGAGGAGGAAGGAAAGAGTAATTTTGACTAATGATGAGGAAACAATTTGGTGTAACTCTAGCCATTTTTTTGTCAAACACTCAGCACCCAGCATCATTTTCCCCAGCCTGGGGAGGCTCGTCTTACCATACTACCTGGAGGATATTTAATGGGCTTCATCCATCCCCCCCAGCAGGTCAGAGTTGTCCATACTTCCATGAAAGGGGGGAATTTGTGTTTTGGTTTTTCATTTGCTTTTTTTCAAACACAGCCTGTCCCCTCTGCCCTGGGGCAGGCTGGGGAGCAGCTTCCGAGCTGGCCCCACACTGCGGGAAGCAGCACCTCTTAGCATGGAAAAAAATCCCAACACATAGAGAACCTTACAAATTGTCATTTTGGCTTTTGTGCTGAAATATGTTCAGTAGGGCACAAAAGAGGGAACACGGGGCTGCAATACTTATGCTGACAGAAGACCAAAATGGGGATAGGAAAAGGCTGAAGAACTACAGTTGCATCGGAGGGACTTGATGCAACAGGCTGCAGGTCGAAGAATGGATTTTAATAAAAGACAGAACAAAAGCATCAGTGATCAAGAGCTGGTCCAGCTCCCATGGGCCACAGGGTCTGAAATTCCCCTCCAGTGTCTGAGGGGGGTCGAGCCTCTGTTTTGGCATCACTCCCTGCCCTGTGGCCCCTCCAGCGCAGCTGATGGGGCTCCCTCTTAACTCAGAACTCAGAGACGTCTTTCTACACCAGCATCTTCTCGATGATGAAGACCAAGGAAAGGGAAGCTCACCCAGCTGTGCTTTAGCCGTACAGAGCCCCCAGTCCATATTCACTGTGTTGAATGCGAATAGTCCTGGCTGATACCGTAGTGTACAAGAAAGTATAGAGGAAAAGGTAAAGTAGCCCAGAGGAAGGACAGCTGGGAGAGAGGAGTCACTGTCAGCACATGAATCGCAGGTACAGGCAAAGACATTTGTCTTCATTATGAATAACACTCCTTCCCTGGCTGACTAAAAGTGATTAACTTTTAAAAACCCAACTGCTTTTTATTATTGATGTTCTACCTGAGTGCCTTGCACTTGTGACTGAAATAAATTCAGGTTGGTTTCAGATTTATCTTCAGGTTGTTTCACCTCAAGCATTTTAGACATAAAAAGTGGTTTGCAAACAAAATCGACATATTTTTTTATATGTTTATAATCAAATGGTTTCATGGGCATATTATTCTCAAGTCATAGAAGTTTTTTCATTTCAGTTGTTGAGGTTTTATACGTGATGATTGTTTTGAATAAAAGAGTTTGGAATTTGTTTGTTTTTTCTTCTGATTTGGGATGAATAGAAGTACACAGCATCTGGTAAAGTTGTGAAAGCATGTGGTTTAAACCTGCCTCGAAGCAGTTGCAAGTGTGTTATGCATATTTATCAGGGACAGAGGAATTATAATACAATTATTCACTACTAGTCAATAAAAAAGGAATTACCATAACAGCTTCCATGTCACACATGGGATCACATTGCAATTACGAAGGAAGAGCCCACAGTTAATCACTCCAAATGCTTTCTTCGTGTTTTACAAGGTACTGAGGGAAGCATTACCAGGGAGAAATTACAACCTGAAGATGCTGTGGCTCAGCACCCGCTGCCCCTGGGCAAAGGCAAAGGTGCTGGGACCAAACCAGTGGCATCTTCCTGCGGCAAGGACAGTGGTAGCTCCGCAGCGCTGGGCACAGGCACGAGCCTGCAAACTCTCCAGCCAACATCTCTGTGCCATGGAAATCACTAGGAAGTGATATGACTGAGAAAGAGTTAGGACCTGAATGACTTCTGCAGGTCTGGGCAGATGTGGCCCTGTATCACGGCCAACATACAAGAAAATTTAACCCAATTCCCTTGCATTAATCCCACTATGGAAAAAGAGTTTGTGCAGCAAAAGCAGAGAGGGAAAGGGCTGAGTGCTGCCCCTGGATCATTTATCTGCCTTAGAGGGGGAGGCAAGGGGCACAGGGCTGCAGGGACGGCTGCCCACCACCACAGCAGGTTGCTGCATCCCCTGCCCGATGCCACGAAGCTGCTCCCTGGCACTTGGTTGCAGGGTATGGCAACAGTGCCCACCAGAAAAGGCAGCAATTTCTAAACCATCCCATATTCTGATTCAGTACTGTGAAATGGAAGAAGCTGTACGCGCTACTGTCAACGTATAGAGACAGTGAAGGATTTGCGGCTCGTTTTTCTCCATTAGCTGCTCAAGTGGTTGTGGGAGAAGTCACTCTGTCATCACCCAGGTTCATTTCCCTGGCCTTCAAGGGAAACATGCACTCATTTTCCAAAGCTTGCACTATCGGGAAGTACATCTAGCCATGGATGTGATAACTGTCGGAACTGCTTTTGGCTCTGGGTTAGTTTGCTGTTGCTATAACAGATCAGTCCTCTTCCAAGCACAATAAATGCTGCAGCCACCAGCCCCAGAAGTCTCTCTTCTAATTAAAGGCTTTAGGTATGGGTATTCCAAGAGCTGCTGAGAGCTGGTGGAAGTGGGACAATGTAAACACCTGGGAAAATGCCAATGCCTCAGTTTCCAAATGAGTTCCCCACATAAAAAACTGTAGTGGCTGGATCTACCAGAGCAGACCAGCAGTGAAGACAGTGCATTGGCCCTCACTCTGCTAAGCCACTGGGGACACAGAAAAATACAGCGTATTCCTTCACTCCTGATCATTACTGATCACCAGTGGTCCAGGAACTTGTTAACCGAGAGCTATTTCCCCCTCTCCCAGCTTTTGTATATAAGAGAGTCAATTGCTGTTATTGATCCCTGTCTTATTGCCCCAAATTTCATGCTCTAGGATGGGTTATAGGACTTAAAAAGCAAAAGCTTTTCTTGCTCTGTGGGCAACAGGGACTGGAAATATTTGATCCACCTTTTCAATGTCCTCTGTGGATTTTCCTTTCCCATGGAGGCTGTGACTTTGGGCATTGCCTGCCAGGGTAGTAAAAACCATTCTGCATACTTTGACATTATCTTCCATCAAAGAATCCCTGAGGCCTTTTTACACTCATTAATTAAACCTCACATGTTGCCCGGGAGCTAGATACAGGTTATCCACCTCAATTTACTTTGGAAAAGGTTAATTGGCTCATTGGACCTCACAGAGCCAGGCTAGCAGGTGCCCTCACATTCCTGCCCAGCTCCCAAATAACCCGGGACCAAGTAACCTTGCACCGGTGCCATTTTCTCTTGAATCCCATCACAGACCACACAGGGGAATCAAGTGAGCAATACCAAAAAAACCCCGTCCTGCATATATCCATCGCCTGCTTCCCCTCTTGCTTTTCTTAGTATCTAGAAGAGAGAAAGAAAAAAAAATTTAAAGGCAACATGAAACCACTCCACACTCCCAATGAGAAAATAAAAATGGATGTTGCAGGCTCATGTGTTCTATACGTTTCCAAATATTTCCATCTGCTCCTGAAATTTCCATTAGGAGTTGCCAAAAAGTCTTACAGAATTGTTAACACGATGGTAAATTTAGATTCTTTTTATGGAGAGACGTTTCCCCACCCTCTTAAAAGTCTGGTATCAATTTGTTCTGTCACTGATAAGCCAAAGGTATTGCTGAATTTGCCCTTTTGCCCTGCTCGTGGGCTTAGCGTAGGCAGACCCACTCACTGGGATGGGGTCACTGGGATGAGCAGAGAGGCGGCACGCAGGCGGGGAGCAGTCCGGCTTCACCCCTCGGTCTGTCCCCCTCCATCCCTCCAGTACCAGCAGGAACGACAGAAATAACTTGCAAGAAAATTACGGACCATCAGTAGCTGGTTTCCACAGCCATCACCCCGCCAACCTACTTTTCAGTTTGGAAACTCCCAAATGAAGGTCGGAGGCTGTTGGGGTGTCCTGCCTGTGCATCACCCAGGGCCCCAGCCTCTGATTAAAACCTCTGCACTAATGAGCAGGTTTCTGTGCTCAGAAGGGCTCAGGGTGGCTCTGCCTTTAGCTGGAGGAGGGCAGAGGGGTAAGCCAGACGTCTCCCCATCGCCTACCACTAACGTACCCACAAATACAGGAGCTGGCTTGGTGGCTTCACAGGGGGCCATGACAGAGGACGGAACCAGGCAGAGGCAGGGACCAGAGGGAGAGCATCACTCAGGGGTGATGGAAGCTGAAACAAAAGAGAAGATGATGTGGGGAAAGCAGGGAGAGGCTGTAGCATCTCCTTGGCCAGGCACCGGCTGCCAAGAGGATGCTGCTCAGTGTGTCGGCCACGTGCAGTGGATGCACTCGTGGATGTTTGTACGTGCAGTGAGGTCCCACAGGTGAAGCTCTGGTGCAGCAGCCTGATTCAGATGAGGTTGTGTCATTGGGCTGTTTCATCAAGGATGGTTTGATCAAAACACTACTGCTTTTTCAGTAAAACAGGGCACTCTTTCCTTCCTGTTGGAAAGTGCCTTTTTGGGTTGGCTTTGTGTGTGCTCCATTTGGTGAATTAATAGTGGCATCATTCAAGGCTGATCAACCTGTTATTAGAGTAACTGAGCAAAAGCACAGTGAGTACTCTGCAACATTATTTTAAAGCAATTACTCTCTGTGACCATTTAATAATAGTCCTGTTCCCACAGCACAGCAAATAAGGGCCATTTTCCAGAGGAGGCACTTAACAGAGATTAAAGATTCAGAGCCATTACAAAAAGGGAGAAAGCACCACTCACTTCTCCGGCATCAGGACTGATGCTGAAGAAGCAGCGGAGCCCAAGCCTCGCACAACCTGTTGTTTTGTATCTTGAGCTAGACCCCGTATGGCTCAGACAAACGAGCTCCCCGCTACAACCTGAATTTCCGTGCAGTATCGGAGCCCTTGCCACAGCTTTCCCTGCCCTCCTGGCAAAGCTGCTCCATTTTCAGAAGCATTTCTCCATGTGCAGAGGGATGTTTCTCCCCTCCCTTGTTCCCAGGCTGGTCTGTCAGGCTGCCTCCCCCAGCGACCCTCCATCTCCTGGGATTAAATGCACTGCGCCGGGGCTGATTAACAAAACCCCAGTGCAAAAAAACCCCTTACAGATGCCTTTAGTTATGGGTAAAACCCTGCCATAGCACCCAGAGAAGCAGGATTGCTAGATGGACACTGCAAGGGCACTATAATGCACTTAGGACTGCTATAAATCAGAATTTAATTAATCTGAGTTTTACTCTGGTTCATTTTCCTTAAGGAAGGAGGGAGAGCTGCAAGTCTGGATTCTTGACCCCGGGCGAACAACATGACAATAAGCCCAGGAAAGGAGAATTAAAGATGCCTCATTTCATCCTTTCTACTTCTAAGATATTCCCTGATGTGCCCCAGAGCTTCGCCCATCTCGGGGGACGCTGCTCCACTTCCAGATGACTTCTCCGCCTGGCTCCTGGCATAACCCGTGTGGCACCGCACGAAGACCAGCAGCCGGCCACGGGCTGAGAGGGCAAAGCAGAAAAACCACAGCAGCTGCCTTTAGAAATGAACCGTTCCCACTGAAAGGAAAACTATTTGATCTCTGTCTAACCCTTTCCCTGCAATTATGCTTATCATATTTCCCTCCTGATGTATTTCTTCTTCGAGAGCAACATCCTCCGCTCCGATCCGCTCGAACATAAATGCATTGCCACCTGCAGCCTGCTTGTAAAAGAGCCGTGCTCAGGATCGAGCTGCTGAAACTCTGACTTGCAGGCTGGTTTTGAACCTGCTCGTACACTTCCAGATCCCTAGATTATTCAGCAACGACGGGCATCAGCCCTTGTTTCATCATTGTTTAAGTTAATTAGACCACTTTATTTCAAATTTTAGAGCTTGACCTTTGTCCAGAGATGTGAGCTGGGAGGAAACAGGAAAGTTTCCATCTGATTACATGCTTGGGCAGTATGAATTATTAACTGCCCAGGGTAGTGTTATTGCAACCTCGGTGTTAAAAAGATGTGGTTAATACCTTCCCTGCTTTTAATGTTCTCGTCTATGTTCAGAGCAAAACTTCCTTGTCTTCAGTGCTAAATACACGCAGGAATCCGGGGCAGTGCTCCTCCGCTCTGCAGGGACGGGCAGAGCGCATGTTTAGGCTGCCATGCATTTTAAGTAGTTTTCTCTTAAACTGTTATATTTCATAACATTGCATTTTTTTTAAAGCATTAGTGACTGCGCTGTTAGCCAGATTTTTTTTTTTAAATATTTGTAGGCAAAAAAATCATATTTGCCTGAAGACAATGTCAAAATTCGAACAGATGGGAGTTTTTACCAAAAGAAGACTGTTTTGCTCAGAAATCATTCCATTTCCAAAACCTCAAATAAAGTTTCATATCTTTCAGCAAATCTTGGACTGGGATTATAAATTCAAAATAAAAATACAGAAATTTCCTATGTTGAGCTTATAAATGCTAGTTTACGACATTTTCTGGTGTCTTAATAAGAGCCATGTGACCGAAGTTACATATTATAGGAAATAGCCAAAAGGCACATATTATTTTACAGGTATATTTTTAAATGTAGAAGATTGCTTTTTAAAATTTTAACACAAGATGTTATTATCCTTTTTTAATTAAAAAATTACTGGGCCATTTTTTCCATTTTTAATACGCTCTGCACTGCACAAGAGAACCAAGTCCTGTTTCCAGAGTTCCCAGCACGCTGCAGATGGTCACACCAGGGATATTTATATCCCCCTTGCAGCTCCCAAAAGCTCGCTCACCCATTTCCTCCCCGTAAGCCCTTGCAGCATTGCTTTGGAAAGGGTTTCATGAGTTAAGCACCGATGCTCTTGTCGGATAGTAACAGCATCATTAAAACACATTTGTTTTACTTAAACCTAGCAAACTAAGACAGTGACCATAATGGCACATAATGGTATCGGAGGGGGAAGACTGGGGCCGTTGCTAAGCCTCACCAGTTATGTATTATCAGTTTTAGTGTCACAGGAGACATGAGCTCTCAGGTCCTCACAACTTGGTCCTTGTAATTATCCCCATCTCCAGCCCCATCTCCGCTTGTTTGTCCCTATTGACGGTGTTGCTATTGAATACCAGTAATGGGTTGTAGCCTCCAGCAATCCTCCCTCTCAATTTCTAGCTCAGGGAAAACACGACAGATGAGCCCATACACTAAAAGGATGGGAGGCCATGCTCGCTGAAGACAGTGGTTCCCTGTAAGGTCATCAGTGGAGCTTGTTTGGGTCTTGGGCATGTGGGGCACACACCACTGCTGACCCAGTGGCAGCTTCTCTCTATCCACGTGGTGCTAAACGTGGGCTCCAGATTCTATTTGCAAGTAAATCCATCAGCTGTCAGCACTGGGTGGGCAGCTTGAGGCTGACCCAGGGAGAAAATACACCAGGTCAGGTTCAGGAGCGGTACGGAGATGTCCTTCACGCCGGGCTGGCTCATGCCGGTGTGCGGGGGCTGGCTGCGATAGAGTTAATTTTCTTCACAGTAGCTGGTACGGGCTATGTTTTGGATTTGTGCTGAAAACAGTGTTGATACGACGGAGATGGTTTTATTATTGCTGAGCGGCGCTTGCACAGAGTCCAGGTCGTTCCTGCCCCTCAGCCCACCCCAGCAGCCAGCAGGCTGGGGGGCACAAGGAGCTGGGGGGACACAGCCGGGACAGCTGCCCCGAGGGATATCCCAGACCATACGGCGTCACGCTCAGCAGACAGAGCTGGGGAAGGAGAAGGGGGGACACTCAGAGTGATGGCGTTTGTCTTCCCAAGGGGCAGCCACACGCAATGGAACCCGGCTGTCCTGGCCACGGCTGAGCACCTGCGGGCCCACGGAAGCGGTGACCGAATTCCTTGTTTTGCTGTGCTTGCGGGCGCGGTTTTTGCCTCACCTATTAAACTGTCTTTATCTCAACCCATGAGCGCTCTCACTTCGCCCGACCGACTCTCTCCCCCATCCCACCGGGGTGGAGAGAGCCAGCGGCCGCGCGGGGCTCAGCTGCCGGCTGGGGTTACACCACGAGAGCTGGGAAGGAGCCACAGCTGAAATCTGTCCTGGCACCTCAAACCTCTGTATGCTGCCACGAGGTCAACACGTATCCCTCAGACAGTTCATAGAAGCTTTCAGTGGCACCAATTTCATTGTAAAATATTTGCATGTTTTTAATTATAATTTAGCCCAGGCAGGCCCATGAGGCTCTTTACAATACTGAGACTATGTAACGGTTGCATCCGTCTCTTAAGCATTGCCTGGTGGGCCAGAAAAACACTGGGTTTACAAGAGTTAAGGACTGGCGGTTGGGAATTAATTGACATCTTCCATCTTCATGTGATCTCAGGTGGATACTTTATTTTTTTGTCTGAGGAGGTTTATTTTCCTCCAGATTGATTGGATGAATTGTGTTCCCAGAGATCAGAGAGTTCAGATGGCAGAGGATCCTCTTACCAGAAGATGAAAGCCAATATAATCAACTGCACAACTTCAAAACATGCAGCTTGTTCTTGTTGGCTGCGCCTAAGTTTTCCCTGCAGAGAAGCTGTCGACAATGATTTGATATCAATCCAGTAACAATCCCTGGTTTCTAATAATAATTTGCACTTCAGTAGAAATGTTCATGTGAGGCTCTGAGAACATTTAGCAGATGGTCATTAGCGAAGCTCCCCAGTTCTCCTGCAAGGAAGAGATAACAATTATTAGCCTTGTTTTACAGATGGTGACACTGAGGTGAGGCACTGAAAGGTGAAATAACTCTCCTAATTTTCCATAATGAGCCAGTGGCAACAGATCTATGAATGAAACCCAGGCATCCTGCTGCGATTACTCCGCAAACCCTATATCCTTATCTTTTACAGGAAAACGTGGTCAGAGGTGAGCCTGGAAAGCAAAAAGCAAATGACTCAAAGGCAGGATTCATGACACATTTCTGGAAATAAGGAATTAGGTCTGGGTCAATAAATAACTGGAAAACCAAGGGGACGCAATCTGAGAGGCATGTGAAATGAGGATGGATGGAAAAGAAAGAAGATAATGGAAGGGAGGGGAAGGAAAACAGAGTAGCTCTGACTTTTTATTTCCACTCTTGGTTTCAATCAGTGTTGTAAAATTAAAGGTTAGGGCTCTGAAAGAAAGAAGAAAGCGAGCTCCATCTGCTCCCATGGGGTACATCTAATGGGTGAAGCTTCAGATGTGAATTGCCGACAACAAAACCCTCCTCCTCGCGTGTCTGATGGTACATCACCCTGCAGCAGTGCCGGCCGCAGTGCTGCCAGGGGACATCGGTTCTGTTTTGGGTGCCACAGAGACCTGCCTCTCCCGGGGCGGGGCAGGGAAACAGGGCTGGAACTCTTGGGAATCTTGGGTTCTGCCCAATGGCATCCGTGTGCCATCAATCACCAAAAAGCCCAGGTGCTGGCTGGGCTGGAGAGTGCTCCCTGCTTTCCTCAGCCGGCAGCGGCCGGGCGGGAGGTCAGCCGCCAAGCTGGAGGTGTGTGGATGGGCGCTTCGGGGACTAATTTTAGCTTTCAGTTACACTGTCTTTTCCTTTCTCACCCAGAACGTCTGGACTGCTAATACTGATGGACTGGCTGATACTACAAACCACCCCGCTAACATCACACATACGCGACGAGGGGAACACAGCCCAACTAGCTGGCCCAGTGGTGGAGTTTATAAAACAGCCAAATGGAAGCCAAAAGACCTGAGTTTAATCCCTCCAGTTAAGTCATCTAGATTCCTTCTCGCCACCAGCCATCTGATCTCAATCAACAAATCTTGGCCTTCATCTCCTAACCTAGCCGAGAGCTGCAATGCTGAAGCCTGAAGTAATCTGCATGCAAAATGCTTTAGTAATGATTCTTTCAAGCAGGAGTTTTTATTATTATTATTTCCCAAAAGCACTCTAATGTGAAAGCAGTAGGCAAACAAGAAAGGTGTCTTAGTAATGTTTCCCATTAATAATTTCTTAATATTCTGTAATGTTCTCCCTTTTATTTTCAATACCTATAGTTAATAGAGGCATATTGAAAGAGACCTATTAACATGAATATGTTAAACCCAGTCATCGCATATTAAAATAGGATGCTTTTTTAAGACTGAAAATACCTTCAATTTGACTATTACTCTCATAACATCAGTTGGATTTGGCAAGCAAATGGCACAGAATGAAACATCTGTATCTTTAACATCAGTAAACTACATCACCTCTAGATGCAACGTATTCTTAAGAAACTGCAGTATCTTGCTTTCAGCATGATACCATAAACTTCCAGCACCGGAGAGCCAGAACTGTAACCAAAAGTGTAACACGTGGCTTTGTAGCAGGAGACATCAGGGTGATTTGAGAGAGCAGAAAAGATGTCTGCATTGGCAAGATAACAGTTTGAAAAACCATAACCATGAGCATATACATGGATGCTGCTATCAGGTGCTCCCGAGGGGCACAGAGAGCTCACTGGAAGGAGCAAGCACTCACCAGCAGCTGACTGCATGAAAATAAGGATGATTTCAGAGTGCTTCATTTGGCATATTTGCATTTTGGAAGTAAATGTTAGTGTGTGCCAGGAAGGGATCCCAAATGAGAGGAGAAAAGCGAAGACCAAGGAGGGGAGCACTGTGCTGCTGTGCTTGGGCTAACTATGATCACGTTTTTCGTGATACAGAAAAGGTGGCAGAGCAGCTCATGCTGAGGAAGAGTGTGTGTCACCTCAAATACTCCTATTTCCGTGCCCCATTTTATAAAACCTAATTGCTAAATTTCACGTGCCTTGTCACAGCCACAAGGAAATCAAACGAGTGGAGTTGACCTGCAGAGCAAGAACTGTGACCTGAAAAAAAATCTTGCCGTTTCTTCAGATCCTCGGTCCATAGTTGCGGACATCTGTCATTGTGGTGAAGTATTAGGAAAGTGCCATTTGTCAGGCCAAAGTGTGTCCCAGTAAAAGTCACAAACCAAAGCTGGGTTCTAGATATTCACGGTTATCTTCAGCAAGAAGAGCTGTGAAACATGTCTCTCTTCCATTTTATAATCTCTAACGACTGCAAATTGCTTAAGCCTCAGCATTTGATTTTTCCTTATCATCTCTTTCCAATTTCAGCAAGCACCACGTATAAAGAAATTGAGGACACATTCAGCGGACAAGGTACTCTGCACGAGGGCAGGGATGTTTCTCTCTGAGTGCTGCTTGCTATGCCGGAGGATCGCTCTTCTGCCATATGAAGAGAAAACAATCCACAAAACTGGGTGTGTATTTGCAAATGCACATCCACCAGGCAAAAGCATTTCAGCGGCCACCTCTTCCCAGCTTTGAGGATTTCAGAAAGCCTCTAGTGGCAAATTTGTCACCATTATTAGTACAGAAACCCCAAGGCCAAATCATCCTGTCTTGCATGGGTGCAAGACCCAAAGGCAGGAGTCCCTGCCTCCAAATGCTTCAGTTTCTGCAAAACGGCTAATCTTCTTTTTGTAACTCAATTCCATGAGACTCCTGCTGCTAAAATACATTCAGGATTTAATTCCAGCTTAATCCACATTTCTCTTGAAGTTTTACCGTTGGTGGTTGTCCAAGTGGATTAAGATGGGTGCCTGCAACTTCTGAGAACCCACTGCCAACCCAGAGTTGGCCCTACAAGTCACATCCAGCATCAGCCACTCTTTCGGGAAAGTAACTCAAAGAAGGACCACAGAAAAGATATGATTTAGGCCAGACACATTTAAATATCACCTTGTACAGGGCTGGAGTTGCTGTCTGACTGTGAGGACCTCAACTTTCACTCTTCTTTTCCTTATTTCAACGTGACATTAGTTGTGATAATGCAGGACATTATTTCACAATTTCACTTTCTGCACATATATGAAATACTATATAGTAGGCAAGCGAGACAGAGGGAACCAGATCTGCCATTTCGCCAACTAAAACAATTGTATTACAAAGCTCAGCACGGTTTACATTATTGTGCCGTGTTCAATCAAACTCTATCCCAAAGGTGCATATGTATCTCCAGACTATTTTAGGGGTTGGCAGCTGCTCCGGTACACTTACTCCTTTTTATTTATTTTTTTTTTCATCCTGGGGCTTTTAAAATTGATGGGAGGCTGAAGGCAAGAACTGATGCATTGTAGATGACAACAAAAGAGGCTCCATAAAATTGCTTTTGGCATCTCGTGTGCGTTCTGTCTACGTCTTATAAATTACTGCTGCATTTCAGTGATAAAAATAGTTTTGTATTTGGAATTGATTACAGTGAGATAAGGCTCTAATAAAAAAAAAGTACTGATGCATAAATATTCTGAACATACAAGGGTAATTTGATTTGATAAAATAAAAGTACGGCTCTTAATTTCTTCCTTTTAAACAGAATACACATACACACACACACACATATGCCACAGTGCAGATAAAACTTCGGCAGCTGTTTTCCTTAGGATTCCCAGAAATGGTTATGTGCCTCTTGCAACTCTTCTCTTCAGACATTTTTATGGCAACCTCTGTATCACCAGCATTCCCATCACTGATGCCAGGTAACATTCCCCCGGCAACCTGAAAGCATTCAGCCCAGGCCACTCTGCTTTCTTCTATGTGATAAACATTGATTCCTTTCCTGTGCCCTTACAGGTTATTACATTAACTGGGCTATTTTTGTTTGGTTCATTCCTTAGCGCATCAGCTCTGCAACTAGTGCTTTTGCCTTAACTGGGACTGCAGGATCAGCAGAGGGAGCTGATATATTGTTTTCGGCAATTCTAATATAAATGGAAGCATAATTTTATTTACATGAGAAAGACGGAAATAGCGATTCATGTTTCAGTATGACCCAGACCAGCATGCTTTACTCAAGCAAAATGCTATTTGACTTAGCCTAATAAATTAAGGGTGAAAATTGGCTCTGCATCATGACAAATGCACAGCCTAATAGTTAACCTCTAAAGAAATGCAAGGCTTAATTGCAGATAATAGTGATGGGGCTGGCAGTGGAATCCAGAGTTGGATCCAGGACCCGGTGAAAGACAGAGCGAAGCACCACATCTGTTTTCCAGCTTGTGAGCGCAGAGGCCGACAGCTGCACAAAACTCATCGCTTACTTCAGCCCCATCGGTGCAAGGTGCTGAGCGAGCCGCTGGGCTTCCAACCCCAACACCACGTGTTGGTGTCAGCCCAGCCCCAAGACCCGCACCCCCAGGCGATGCTGGGCACAGAGACTGTGTCCATTTGCAGCCCCTTGAACCCCTCCATCCACACTGGGAAGATGATTTGGGGGGGGGGGGGCCAGGAAGCCGGCTGCTCTCATCACACCAGCACCCTGCCAGAGCCACGGCGGGAGCTGGGGTTCACGCCTTTGATGTGGGCTGGATGGGATGTGGATGTGTCTGCTCTCGCCAGCCACGCTAGTCGAAGTGTAGAAAGAAAAACCAATGGCAGAAAGACTCTTACAAGTAAGATGATCCTTAAAAACTTTCCATATGAATAGCAAAAGCAGTACAAAGTGGGTCGCCAACAATGGGTAGTACTTCCACTGGATAAACACAGGTAGACCGACAGCACGTTACTTTTAAATTTCATTTATTTATTTTTGTGTACATTTTTCTTAATTTGACTGACATACCATTGCTATAAAGATGCCCTGCTCTTTGAATATTTAATCCAAGACCACTAGTTCAAGTGTGGTTATGAAAAGTCACGGCAAACATATGACTGGAAAGAGGTGGTTGGTTTTGACTTCCAGGCAGTTGTTTGAAGCATTTCATAGATGCACACAATATTCAGCAGAACACACGCACACACAGTGCTGAGTTTAACACACACACACCCGCACGCACACACGCACACATCTGGAAAATGGTTACAGTGGTTGAAGTTTCAAAAAGGTGTACTGTCCCCTTCTCTCAGCAGCAGTGATAAACCTTTGGATATCCTGAGAAATAAAATCGAAGCATAGTAAAGAAGATTAACTTATTCCATCAGCAAAGTTTGGGGTTTTTTTCAAGTTAAATATATTCTCCCAATCTAATTTTTTTTTTTTAAATGAAGAGGGTGGAGGGTAAGGATCTGGGGCAGTCGGGGTTAAAGAATACCAGTTCAATTGTTCCACCAATATCCTTAATCCAGTAAAACACGGATCTTAAAAGTATCTCATTAAAACAACAACATTAAATAAAAGCCTATCTAACATTACGCACATGGTCCTACTGTCAGTCTCCTACTATTTATCATCCTCACAGTATATGAGGAACAGCTTTGAGATGAATGAAGACAACACAGGTTAAGAGAAGTGTTTCAGACGGAGCAGATGTGAAGCCATAGGGGTGGGCAGCCAGGCGACCACCAAAATACTCTGGAGCACAGGGAGGACCCTGTGAACTTTGCAATATCTGACTGACGAAATTTCACCTGGCTGCAGAGAGGAACAGGAGCTCAGAGCAATGGTTCATCACAGCATGGGGCGGCACTGCCTCCTGGCCGCGGGCTCTGCACTGCTGCAAACTGGGGGCAAAGCCCGAGGGGACCTTAACCAGCGCTGACAAGAACCTGGGTGCCATCTCACAAAGATGACAGCACCTCATTTCTTTTAAATATACCACTAGTATGTGTTCACAAGAACCTGCCAAGGCAGGGAGAGTCTTTCTCAAAGCTTGCTATCCCTGGACCAACCCACCTTCCCCCCAAGCTACAATCTGGGGTCTTGGCATTAGGATGTGGGCAGATTTTGATGAGGACTGAGTTTCCTCAACGAGGCTACAAATCAAAAATTGCTCACATTGCGTTGTCCTGCCTTTTCATCTAATACTACCTCTCCCATTCCTGCTGTCGATGTGCACACCAGTGCTTTCCCTGCTGAGCCGCAGAGCCTGCGCTCCTGTGAGCTCCCCCATGCCATGCGCTCCCTCACTGCGCGAGGGGTTGTGTGAGGTTACGGGCTGCTAAGTAGCAATGAGCACTGCAGAGGAAACAGGCCAGCAAAGACTTAGACAACAAAAACAAACATGAAGCAATTAAAAGAAGGATGGGAGATGTGGTCTGATGTACTTTTGCCAAGAAATAAATATTTTACGTTGCCTTTTTTAAAAACACTTGCATTGTGTTTTTTACATCTCCAAAATGGTAGACTTACTCACTCCACCCGCCCATGTACAACACGTGCACATACACACTCACACATACACACACTCTAACGCACATAACGTTTCCAGCTTTGCAGAGCTACTGGATTTACTTTGAGACAAGTTCCTTGTGCATTTTGACGATTTACTTTGAGACAAGTTATTTGCAAGAAGGCAAAGTTCATGCATGGCTTTGACAGCTCCACTTTCTCATAAATGGTTTTTGAAAAGCAGAAAGCAAATGAGGGCCAAAGCTCCATTTAAAGTTCACCTCAGATGCCTGAAAAGCATTTATACCCACATCCTTCTGAGGTCCCTGCTTTATGAACTTCTAATGAATTCCACATTCTGCTACCCAACATTTCTTATACATAGGGGGAAGAAAAAACAAACCAGAAAACCAATGCAAGCTGTTTGAAAACAGATGCACCACAGCATTCTTTATCAGAAAGGCTGGGGAGGCTTTTGAAGCAGGAGAGCAGCAAGGCACCTTTGCAAAGAGAAGAAAGGGAATAAAAAGAAGAAACAGCTGATGGTTTTGAGCCCCCAGTCCTGCTTGTCTCACACAGGTCATGCTTATGGGACTTCACCTCAACATCTCTTGCAGAGCAAGAAGAAGCCATTCATTAGTTGCTCCATCACTTCTGTAAGACTCACGTCCTCCAAACCCAGAGCAGACATGTGGCCAGAGGGTGCCTGGGTGGCCCTCAGCCTTGCTTCGAAGCAATCCTGGCAACCCCGAGTCTCACTGGCTTGAGGGCTAAAGGAAAACTCCATGCAAATTTGATACAGAAAAGCCTAGCACAGGACTTGGACAAACCAAGTTCATCACAAATCAGATTTTACTTTTCAGGTGGAAAACTATCATTTTTCTCAGAATTCCACTGTGCTTTTGGCTAACGATGTTGTGACATGGAGCATTTTTACCAGTTAAACTGAACCCTGATGCTAGTCAATCCCCTCTTGAAGGAACAAGTACAATTCACCCGGTGCTTTTCCTATTAAAAAAAGAGAGGGAGTAGGTTTATTCAGAAGTCTCCAAGACATTAAAAAAAATGGAAAAATGCATTTTTTTAAAAAAGATTCCTTATCCCCATCCCCAATTCTAGAGCAAACCAGGTCACTAAAAGAAAATCTAAATTGCTACAAATATAATTTAAAATAATAATTAGCCATCTACTGCCATTTGCCATCCCAGTTGTTAGGTGATACTACAGTGATTCCATATGGCTCAAGGGCAGGCTGGGAGATACCTTCAGCACATCTTGGATAGTACCAGAAATGGATAAATAATAAATAGTAAGAACATGAGAAAGAATAATCAGCCTTCCACATGTAAGGAGAAGCAGAGACTTTCACAGTTATAAAACAAATGACGTTACCATTAAAAAAAAAAACAAAACAAAACACACCAAACTAAAAATAAAGTAAAATAAGGACTTGCACTACAGCAGGCTGGAAAGCCTTCTCTTTTCTAACATGTTCAAAACACACAGGTGTTTTGCGGGCACCCTCTTCAATACCAGCAGACCACTAGGAGGCAGTTGCTTTTCCGTTGTGCTCATATCTTTTTTATTTTTTCTAGCTGAAAGTATATAGAAATATCCTTGTTACAAATTTACCACCACCTCATGAAAAAGCAGATTTCACACCTTAAGACAGAAACTTTCATAAATTTTGATGCTAAACACGAATCTTTGCCAATAAAACTGTAATTCCTGAAACTGAAGATTTCGGACATTTTTAGACCACTATTTTTTTCCACAAGAAATGACAAGTTTTACTCCAACATATTTCCAGTTTGTAAGAAACTACATTTAGCAGCTTCCCTGCAATGTATTGCTATTAAAAAATAAATGCAAAATTTCAGCTACTTTGTATGTTGTGACTATTTCCAGCAGCTCCACTGTCACAGTGACAGCTGTCACCAAGCACAAGCCGCTCGATTCACAGCTATGGGGGAAACAAAACGGTGGCAGAGCTCTGGAAATTCACTTTATACCTAGATTATATAGGAAATGTTTGGAGCCCAAAATCCTGGTTTTGGCGATACTGTATTTTGAACAAGGCTTTTTTCTGCCTGTAGAGCCCCAATCTGCCAGAAGCCCATCAAATGGCACAGTCCATGCTATTAAATATTTATGCAAGATTCATGACTAAATCTGGGCTAAATGTGGATGGAGAGCTCTGCAGCTGCACCTGTACATGTGAAAATTTGATCCTGATGGAGCTATGACAGAGACAGTAATTTATCTTTAAACACACCTTTTTGACTCTTATGAGGCATTTAATCTACATCTCTTCACTCTGGCTATGTAAATCAAGGACACCTGGTCCTTTCTGACTTTTCACAGTATCCATCCTGAAAAAACCATACAACTGAGTTGAGAAACATCAAAGGCTTTCAGATATTGTTCCAGGACACTCTGAGATGGCTGAATGTTCTTTACTACAGGGAAAAAAACGAGATGGGGCACATCCTGATACCTCCATCACACAACCCCTGGGGAAACTGTATCTACCTACGTTTTTGGAGGCCACAGGCATGCTTGCTGCCAGACTGCTCTTTCCAGACGTTGGCTGCCTCTTACCGTACCACTTATCTCCTTCTGGCACAATTTGATGCATACCCTTGCATGATGGGTCACAGCGTTTTGGAAGACCATGGTCTGATCTCTTATTTTCTCAAAAAGAATAATTATCTGGGGCAAAACCAGACTGAATTAGGATAAACCCTGAGCTGGCCTGAGTTATTCCTCTAAGAGAAACCAAACAGAAACTTTCCTGATCGGTTCAGTAATGCTTGGGGTGTGTTCACTCATTATTTAAAAATTACACTGTTCTGAGTTTCCTGGATTTAGCTAGGCCCAAAAGCGAAAGTAGCATATCAAAATACCCTGAAATAAACTTCTAGGAAAGGTTTTCAGGTCTGGCTAAAACCACATAGCTTTGGAAGTTGCCGAAAGACGTCTGATCTTTTGAGATTTCCACCTCTATTTCCAGAGCATTTAAGACGCTTCCAAGCTTTTCCCAGCTTATCCTTGCGGTACCTCGCAGCCGCTGGACTTTTGCCCCAATGCTTAGAGAAAACCAAGAGCCTTTCAAGGAAGGAAATGTGGCCCGTCCTGCAGCTCGGCTGCCGGCAAGGCCAAGCCGCCTTGGAGAGAGGCTGCTGCAACTCCAGAGCTGCTCCACTTCCAGAAAGAAGGTTTTAATGCAACGGCAGTGAAGTACGAAAGGAGAAGCTCTCGCTTCAGCTGGATACCTGGCTTCGGCTTTCCGTTAAGCAGGCACTGGATAACAGACAGGCAGCTCCTTCCTCTCCCAAAGCGCTCTGCAGAGAGCTGGCTGGAGGCCCCTTTCCCTTGCCTTCACTCTGACCAACCACCTAGAAAAAAGGCTGCTAGTAAAATCCCAGACAGTAAAATACAAAACGTAAAGGTGACTGAGACGTAAAGTGTCGATGGAGGCAAAGAGCTTTCTAGCAACCCAGGAGTGCATTAAAGCAGGCCATGTAATAAACATCATGCAGCCAAAATTGTTCCCAGTGGAACAGCACTGCTGGCTGCATAGGCCTCTGAAGAATTGATATATCCCTGTGGCCTGTAAATTAGATATTTCTACCATTAGGCTAGTAAGAGACCACCTTAAAATGTTTACCCTCTTCTTTCTCAGCTACAGAGGCCTTTCCCATGCTTTCCCCATCCTTCAAGAGGACCTCTGAATCTCACTGACGAGCTCGGCAGGGGAAGCAGCAATGCGCAAGGCCATGCAGCAGGCAGCAAACATCAGCTTGCGGTTTTTCCCTGTGGGTTTCTTTTGGACTTTAGATTTTGTTTCTCTTGCTGGAATGGCAATCTGGGCCTTGTGAGCAAGCCCATTACCCACAAACCTGGACCTGAAGGAGTATGTGGCAAGAGAAAGGGGAGGCAGGCTGCTCTCACCAGGCCATGTACTCAGTCGAGTCTGTGGCTGTCTCTTTTGCCCTCTCTTTCTGCTCCAGCCTTCCCCATCAACTCCAGACCTTCCTTGGCAGAGTGGATTGACACCAGCTGCCTATCAGAGGACTCATTTTGTCATTAAAACCACCCTTGAAGTTTACTACACTCTCTTCAGAGTCCTCTTCATTTATACAGCACGTGAACCTTTGTGTCCAGACCACTGGCACCACCAGCTCCTAGTTGTGGCTATACGCATCTGCAAACACATAGAAGCTGAGATTCAACTGAGCTTTTTCTGGCCCTCTTTATTAACAAAATCAACTGCTTTTATGGTGTGGGGTTATGTGAAGGAGCAGTGTCCTTTCAAGCTGTAACACAGCTGACTACTGCACAGAAAGCATCTCTTCCAGCCACAGTCTGGGAGAGTGAATCTCACTGCACTGCAGAGTTCTGGGCTGCCAGAGTGCACATCAAATTTCATATTATCCATCTGCTCCAGTAAAGGCTGAGCTGAAATATTAATTAGGAGATCTGATCCCTTCTCACCAGCAACAATCTGGATTTTATAGCTCAGCCAGAGGCCAGCGAAGCAGACAAAGCTCTGCGATACATCCTTTGCTGCTGGTTAATGGCTTTCAAGGAAACAACCAACCTGGGGGGAGGACACAGACTGTAAAACACGTGGACATCTGGTCTGTTTTGTCCACCCTTCATCTCCCCCATGCTCAACCCCCACCTCCTAAGTGTATGTTCAGAAGAGAGAGAGAGAGATGACTTCTCTAACATAAACAGCTATAATATGGCAATAAAGATTAATGAGTAAAACTTGCCATTTTATGTATAATCCATGGGGATTTACAATCATTAATCTTTATTAGTGTGTAATAACTGTTTAGACATTAAGGACAGATTCTCAGCTGGACAAAACTGGCCTTATTCCAGCCAAGCCAATGGAACAATGCCAGTTTACACCCTCCATGACCCTAGCTCTAAATAAGACCCAACCCCATCTGTAGGAATCATATCACTAACAGTATTTCCCCAACAGCAGGGGCAGATCAGTGAAGGCAACTATTTGTCTTTCTCTGTATCCGAAAAAGAGAGCTGCATGTGTCCAGGAAGCTCAACAATAGACATGTCAATAAACATGAGGAAATTCAATGAAAAAGCAACAGCAACAAAAGGAACCCCAAGGAGCAGGGAAGTGGATGATTTTTGAGGCAAGACTATAAGATCTGGTTTGGCAGGAGCGTAACTAAGAGGGATGTAGCAATCTTTGGCATGTGAAAGAGTGAAAGCACCAAGACAGGCTCCCAGAGTTCCTCTAAGAGGAACAAGATGGAAGAGAGGGGGAAAAAAAGGAGCATCTTGGCTGGCTTTTCTAAGAGAGGAGTTTGGGTTTTGTTTTTAATAAAAAAAGAGGTCTATTAAACAAGGGAGCTGGTGGGAACCTTGTCTGAACTACATCAGACCAGCCACTAAAGCAATGCTGCATTGACCGAGCAGGATTTCCTCTTCCAAAATGTCTAGGAAAGAAGGGAAACGTGCAGGTACATACTTAGCTTGCAGCAAGCATGGAGAAATCCCAGCTAAGGCTGTGCATGCCTGTGTCTCTGCCCTCAGCACCAGGCACTGCTCCACTGCATGGGCCAAGGGCCTGGTAGCCCCTTCCCACCAAGACAAGATGCAGCTAGCACTGACCCAGCAGGCACATAGCCACCTCCCTCTGCACCTGCTGAAGAACTGAGAGCTCAACTGCATTATCTTTTTTTAGAGCTTTCTCTGTAATGACCCACCAACTGCCTCCTCCATTACACAGGGGAGGCCCAGCTGCCTCCAGAAATGGTGTTCCCACTTCTTCAACAAGTCTGAAATGCCTCCTTGCTCACCAGTAAACCTGACAAAAGTCAGGAAAAATGCAGAAATACAGTACATAGATATCTGTGTAAAATTCTGTACACCTGGAAAAACTCCAGAAAAGATGGGCATTTCACCCACTGCAGCAGCATGAACTTGGCATTTAAAAACAATAACCAGCAAATGCCCTCCAACTCCTCTTTCAGGTTTAAGGGACCAGTGGGCTCTTGGGGACCCAGAAAATAGCTTTCCTGCCAGTGACACTTCAAGAGCTCTAGTGATGGCAAGACCTCAATTGTCCAGGAGGTTGCAGGAACATCAAGAGCTGTATGGTGGAGGACAAAAAGAGGATGAACGTCATGCCCCAGTAATCCCCCACTGCCTTCCATGGGAACAGGCTGTGCATCTTTCATGCAGTCTGATAACCACTGCCTGTGGCAGAGCAGAGGGGCCCTCCCTGCCTTGCAAATGGCTAACTATGCTGGAATTAATTCACACAGCTGGTCCAGGTCACAGCTCAGTCCTGAGCTCCAAGCAGCTTTTCTCTCCTCTCTGCTCCCTGGTGTGTTTTTGGTTTGTTTCAGGTTTATGGCATAAGACCTGCTTCTCTTGCAGTTTAAAAATCCCAGTTCAGGACAATCTAACGTGCTGCCCGCAGTCCTAGGCTGTCTGAAAACAAAAGAGCTTTTGGAAGAACAGCTTTAAGCCTCAACACCTTGGCTGTTCAGGGGGCACAGTTGTTGGGAAAGGCTTTATGTCTCAGAAACTATGCCTGTCCTAGGCAACCCTGTGCTCATGTTATAACCAAGTGAAGTTCTGAGTACTGATCAAAGGTTTTTCATCTTCACAGAGGTTACAACCAAATAGAAGAGAAAAGAGTCTGATTTTCATCTTGTAGCCCAGCATGTTTTCAGAGCTTTTAAGCACACAGGAGTCCCTGGCTCTCCTCCCTGTGCTAAGGCCACCAGCTTACGCTTCTCTCTAAGAAAATCCTGGGTCAGGCCAAGCTCTCTGTCCACACATGCCACGAGGGATGCAGAGACAGACAGACAGCCTCTGTACTTCTCTTTTGCCATAACTACCTTCCGCTGTGGATCGGATCACTCAGATCACTGTTTTCACTCACACTGGTCATACGGATTCACACTTACTCTGGGCTGACGCAAATGACTTTTAAAGGAACAAAGTCATGGAGAATCAGGAGGGAAGTGATTTGTTGCATGCCCTATTGTAATGTCATTAAAACAAAGGGATTAGACAGCCCAAGCACTGCAAGAGCAAAAAGCATAAAAGAAAGCACTCAGCATGTAGTGTCGAGGCATGTAGGAATCGTTTTAGAGGGTTACTAGCTGCAGACAACACTGACATTAATTTTCTATTGGAAAACGTTGGTGACATTAATATCTGCTATTAATACTGAACTTTGACAGTATCTTATAAATTCAACCTGTCAATTACAATGGCACTGAAATAAAGGTGCTCTGAGGTCAAGGAGATGTGGTGTCCAAATGAGACTTATATTCCAGGAGAAAAGCGGCAAAAACAATCTTTAACAAAAGCATCAGATCCATATGTAGGAAAACCAAAGGGTGGTTTTAAATGTCATGTTTTTCAAAGCGAGAATTGATGCTGGAACCAACTCTATAAACTGACTGGCTGGACTTTCAGCTGCAGCTGAGGACAATCAATCAAAACAGCTCTGCGACTGAAAAAGTGAGAGAGAGAAAACACACACACACACACACCATGGAATATGAGAGGGCAGATTATGAGCCATGCGAGGCCTCTTAAAATTACACTGCGAAGTAAAACATCTTTGTGTTTGATCCACAACAAAATGTAACCTGAAAGGTTCCCCTTGACACAAAGTGGAATATGGAGCTTACTGTTACCGAGGGCCAGGCAGGCTTGTGAAACACGGCTGAGGAAGGGGAACCTCTTCCCCAAAGTCTGCATGACCCGTGAGCTCTTCGCAGCAAGGAAATCCCTGCACTCCGATTCCTGCGAGCCGTCCTCAAGCCACCCTGCTCTGGAGCTGAGGGGCACACGGAGCGATAAATCCCCATGAGCAATGCTCCCCCATCTCCTTCGATGCTGCCCCCAGGGCAGAGCTGCACTATTTTAGGGTTCACAGCTACCTCTGTGGGCACTGCCAGCCACAGCCATGGCGGTGACAGTGGCAGCCCAGGCACTGACGGTATCTACATGCACCTCTTCACAGCGGCTGGCATGTCCCTAGCACAAGAGGTACCACCATTCGGGAACCCCTGCTCTAAATACTGCCCTCCCCATCAGCCCTTCCAAGGGATCGCTTCCCAAACAGACGCTCAGACTATTCCAGAAGCCCAACCTGCACCAACAGAGACTGGAGGCACTAAACGGGAGAGAAAGGGCTGGATTCCAGGCTGAGTTACATCCTGCACAATTTAAATATTGCAGAGCAAGGCATGCTTGGAGTTGGGATTTGACTCGGAGAGTCTGTGCTGAAGCAATGGATGGGGAAAGGAAGCATGTGGAGGGGCGTGAGGCAGGCGTGCCTGCTCTGGCACAGCCGCACGCACAGGCACTCTCCTCCGCAGTGCTGGGGGAAAGAGCCATGGGCAAAGGCAAAGGACCTCATAGCCAAGTGAGGCAGCTATGCAGGTTTGGCTCAGTCAAACCAGCGCTAATCTGGAGCCAGTGGCCTTGCTCCAGCCTCAGCAACACCTTGCAGTGCTTGGTTCCCCCTTTCTCTAGACAGTAACCATTGTTACTTAAGAGCAGCGTGATCTGCCGTCTTCCCCTCCCACCCCGACAGTCGCCGCACTCCTGCCCTTGGCTAGCAGCTTTTCTCTGACAACCTGGCCAACAGCAACGAGCTCCTGGTAGGGGTGGGATGTGGTTTCCCTGCATGGTTTTCCAGGCTGCAGCTCTCGTGGGGACACCTGCAGCCCACGCCGGAGCCCAGTGCTCCTGGCTGCCTTCAGCATCCCGACCAGAGCTGGACACGGCCCAAACCGCATGCCGGCACAGGCTCCAGGGGAGCTCGCTAGCATTCCCAAAGTCTGTGGGCAAGCACAGAGGGATTGCTGCCGATGCAGTGCCGAGAGCCCTGGAAACTTGTGCTGAGATATCCCATTTTTCACAGATGTCATGCTATGCATACTGTTATCCCTTCCCATCTGGAGAAGGAGAGAGGAACTCCCTTTTAGGCCCAAAGCAGCTCATCCCCAGCCCAAGTGAGCCCCAGGCACTGCAATGCTGCTGGGCTTGTGGACAGGTGGGAACTGACCACTGCAGCCTCCTCCTGATCTTTGTGCAACTTATCTGACAATCTGTTTTGCTCTGGGGCTTTCGTCCCAGACACTATCGCAGCAACGTCTTCCCACTCCAGACCTCATAACCTGCCCAATATAACAGAGTAAGTTGGTGGGACGTAGGGCAGGGGCTTTCCCCAGGCAGGAGGCTGGCAGTGCACCGCAGCCGGCAGGCTGGCCGGGATGCACCGGCCCGACTTGGAGTGCGGTGTCTGGAAAAGAGGTGACTTTGCAGGATGCTGGGACCTCCCTCCCTTACAGTGATGCTGCCTCGTATGCTGTGAAAGCAGCTCGAGTAGCTGAGCTGAGATCCTTGTTTATAAATTCTTTTTATGATGCACATTAAATATTTTCCACAACACAGACACTTCTCTTCTTTCTCTTCTCCTTTGACACCTTTTCCCCAGCAAAGCCCTACAACTATTGCTTGCTGTGGCCTCATTTAGCATCATCATCGTCACCACACATTCATCCTCATATAAAACAGAAATCTATTCCATCAAGCACTTAACATAAATATTAAAATAATGGAAGGGACAAAATATAAATCTACATACAACTTCATGACTACCATAGCACCTATTACCATGACAAAGCAAATTCTGGTTCAGGGGGAAGGGAAGGGGGATGAGGAGAAAGTTAGGAAGAGGGACTTCGACTGTCATTAAATAGGTAAATCACTCTTTTAAAATTTTTTTTGTTTTGTTTTTGTTTTAAGGTTACCAACCTTATTAAAATTCATTTCACTAACCAGCTCGTTCTATGTCACTATGGATACCAAAGAACCCTTTTAAAAACTTCGGCGAGGCGGGGGTTTCTCAGAATAAAAACAAAACAAAACAAAACACGGCGACTTTCTGTTGGTGCTTTCATGACAAGTCCTGCCACGCGCCCCTCCCCTGCACCCACCAGTCCACAGAAGGGCAATTCATTTACAAGTCCAGTTCTCAGTCTCCCAGGATGAGTTTGACAAAAGAGGCGACGTCTGTCTCTTTGGATTCGTGCAGGGTGAAGAAAGGATGTCGCTGGGAAAGAAAAGAGAGAAAAAATAGAAATGTTTATTATTCACGACGTTGAGGACCAAACCAAAACCCCTTTCAGACAACCTTCTAGACAGTGCAAAAGATTTTGTCACTAGCATCATAATAATGGGCTTCCCATGTTTTGCAGCTGAGGTAAGTTGGGCAGCCCGAGGGGCCACATCATGAAGGCTGCAGGTTTCCTCTAGAGGAAGGCTCGGATTCCCTCTAGACCTTGCCCTGGCTGGGGGCAGGGGGCTGAGCTGGGCTGCTTTTGAAGCAAGGGAAAGTAATAAAAAACACTTCCTCCATCTCTAGCAGATCGTGCCCTTCGGCACACACTGGCTTACAGCTCTGCAGTGCCCTGGGAGGAGATGTACTCCTCCTGAGACAGTGGTTACCCACCCCACCGCATGCCAGCTCCAACAGGAGCAAGGAAAACCTTGCAGGAAGGCTGACTGCCGTGGGTTTTCCCTCAGCTTCCTGCTTTATCTGTGTATTTACCCTCTGGTGACTTTTGAGTCTCATTTCTTCCCTGCAATTGCTCATACTCGCAGCAGGAGATGGCTACTTTACCCCTAACTACCGCAAAGAGGAAAGCCATCCCGGCTGGAAAGCCATCCGCAGTTATATGTTTAACTACTTAATCGTGACCAACATGGGAAGACATCCTGCCAGAAAATCTTGCCTACATTTCAGCACAAATGGAAAAATAAGTGTAAGGAGAAAAAAAACCACAAAAGCCCCCTGACAGAAACAGCAAAGCCCCTCTCTGCTAGTACTAGCGATTCAGTTTGCCACCAGAGGCTGCAACACATCAGTTGAGATCAGCCAACTTCCACCTGAAATCCCTGAAACACTCTTTGACACCCACTGTCCTGGCAGTTAATTGCATTTATTTGCATGGAGGGTGTCAGAGGGTGTCAAAGAGAACCAAAAGGCAGCTGGGGCCCTGTGGGGCTCACAGGTGACCCTCACTGTGCAAAATGCTGGTGTGTTTCCCACATGCAGGCTGGAGGAGCTTGGTTTGATTCCTGACCCTCTCATTTCAAGCCAAATTTTTAAAGACAGTTTGGGGTTTCCAGGGTTTTTCAAAGCTGCTCCTCACCTCCGTCCCTGAGCACTGGCTATTTCAATGATCATTTATGGCAGTGGCAAAGTGGAGGGAGAAGAAGAGCAAAGAAAAGAGATTTTCCAAGGCGGACTTGAGTAGAAGGTTATCCAGCGAATAAAAAGAGGCAGCTTTGAACAGCTGGGAAGCGACCCAAAGACACACCAGCAAGGAAGAGGAAGCACAATTATGTGGGAAACAGAGCTGCAATGGGTTGAGGCAAGGATCCAGACATAATTTAAGGTCTCCCTGGGTCAGACAGTCACGGGAATCGAAGTGTCCTGAATAACTCCCAGAGAGATGGCCCAAATGGCCTACTGTGTTATTATCCCAGTGTGATGCCACTGCTTTCACATCCCAGCTAAGTCACACCCAAAGCAGAGCTACCGCAGCCTGGAAGCACCCACAAGTGTGACATGGGTGGTAGCTGTGGCCTCCAGCCCCATCTCTCCATAAACCCAACCCCTTTGCAACAACTGAGTCTGGTTACAGCACAAAACACTCCATGCCAGGTGGGATGTGCTCCACGCAATGCGCAGACCACCAGTCCTGCAGTAGTTTCATGCTCCACTTCACCTGGGGAAGTGGGTTTTAAAATGAAATTAAGCATCCGTATCAGTTTTCCTGATGCTCAAGATAGCACAGAGTCATATTTTCCATGAGAAACCTCAATTCCACAGGAAAGCAAGGGAGCAGTCTTGGTCTAAATGACAAGTCCAATCCAGTACCGCAACTTAATGCTGTAAGAGAGAGAGGAGGGAGAAGAAAACCCCAACAAAACAGCAACCCTCAACCACAGGACCTCACAACATTCGTGTCAGCCATAAAATACCACAGCATTGAGATACTCTGAAGAGGTGATCCAAGAACCTAATTCAATAGAAATGCACTCGCTTGCCAATGGGTATAAATGCTGCAACAGACAGAGCTGCTCCAGTGAACCTTTTTGATAAAAGGCCATTTGGCAAACTTCAGAAATTTGCTTAAAATATATATGTATTTATTCAATAATAATAAAAAAAAAAGGG
>JAVJGI010000001.1:124558291-124578025 GCA_035590275.1 Ibycter americanus | reverse complement strand
TTTATTCAATAATAATAAAAAAAAAAGAGCGGGGGGTGGGGGTGGGTAGGTGTGGGCAGGGGAAGCCATAAACCTTGGGCCTCCCTTTGTTTGAAACCAGTATTTGGGCAAACTGTGTGTAAATCAGATCTATATATAGTCTAATTGCATTACAGGGCCCAGCAAGAAATGCCACAGGAATTATTCATTGCTTACAACTCACGTTCAAAAGGTACATGGATTTCCAGCACGTCTTGCAGCTAGAGAGCACCTTAAACCCTGGCATCTTCATGCCACAGAGGTTCCAACACCTCAGAGCAGACAACATGAGGTAGCAATGAAGCTGAGCCCCTGGATGGTGTAACGCCTGTCCTACAAGCTATGGGGCAGGAGACAGCAATGCCCAAGGAAATTCTGCAGCAGTTTCCACCCTTAACACAGAAGATCTTGTCAGTGGCACTGGACACGGGTGGGCATGTAGGGACAGGCAAGCATTTGGGTCAGGATCTTCAGAAATAACAAAGTTAAGCACCTTCCTGCCTTTAGTAAGCTGTGAATCAGGTGAGAGTAAAAAAGGGACTAGAATGCTTACAGGAGAGAAACACTGACATCCTAAGCTTTCTTGCTTTTTGCCGGTTACTAGGAGCACCAGGATCAACACCAGGAAGTCAGGGGAGAGAGAAGCTGTGAAGCTGTGGAGCCCTAGCAGAAAAATCTCACCACAGACCCTGTTCTTGCCAGCTCCAGCCCAGAGCTCTGGCTGAATATGCACCACTGCTGGGAGTTCATCAGCAGTTAAGTGCATCTGACCTCAAAGCCCTGCACTGCCTTGCATTTCCCCCGTCATAAGCCTTTATCAGCATTTTCTTCCTTAGTTATTCCTCTGTCCTAGACACGCTCACAGCAAACAGTCTCTAAGCAGCAGATGAAATTCAATAACCGGAATTATTAGTCACAGACTCGTCTCTGTCCCTAACATCCAGGAATTACTCTGTCCAAAGAGTCTCCTCTCCAAGGCACCACGGCAGTAAAGCCTAGCAGACCACTCAGCTCCTGCAGCCCATGTGGAGCATCCATGGTCCATGCATTTGACTTAGGTGTCTGAAGCCATCACACAAACCCAAGAGGAAGATTTCATCCTTGCCAACTGATTTTTCACAGCCTCATTTTTGTCCCTTAGCAAATTTGTTAGCTGCTTTTACATACTTATCTCCCTTGATCTGACTGGAATAGCACCTGAACAAAATTTCAAAGAGCATCTCTGATTTGCAGTCACCTTCACAAGACCCTGGAGTGCCATGGTTCTCACATCTTATGAAAAAAAGAGATGCTAAGAATCCCGAATCACCAGCCACTATTGGAAACCCTGTCTTCAGCATGTCATTCTAATCCATCTCAGCTCTGAACCAATACACTGCTTAATGCAGGCACACTCACCATAAGCTCTGGGTATGTTGGCCGTTCTTTGGAATTCTTCTTCAAGCTTTAATGAGGGGGGAGGGGGGAAAGAAAAAATTTAAAAGTTACATTCTGTATGCAATTTAGAGCAAGGCCATAAAATTATACCATGAAAAAAGCAAGGTTTCATGTCCCTTTAGAATAAGTTCAACTGCTCATCCATATGTTAAGCAAACAGCTTAGGCCTTGAGGACACCTACAGCCAATACAGCCTGCACACAGGCCCTGTATAGTATACAATGGTGGGTACACACAAGTGCAGTGAGTTCACGGTCAAACGAGATCTGGAGACACCATATATACCAGTTCAGACATTGCCTGTTGCTGGGGGGACAGGTACAATTGGATTTTTGGGTACTTATCCAGCAGGCCAGCAAGCAACTAAGGGAATGGATATAGCCTCCAGCCTCTGATTGGGAGCGGTGACCAAGTGGCTCCAAAGCACATGTACAACTATTTGTTTATAATCGTGCTGTTATCAGCGGGGACGGTTACATGGGACATCCTTTTTTTCTCCTCTCCTACAACAGATGGCTCTGGAGGGTTGTAGCTGGAAGTTATTTTGGTTTCCCTCCAGCAGAAAATAGCTTTTAAAAGACAGGACGTAATCTCTACTCACTTCCTGACAGTGTATTTAGGGGAAAGACACTTGGAGCAACTTGAAAAGATCTTCACACACGTACACGTCGGTGGCGGGGAAAAGGTGTCACACTGAGCAAAACAAAAGTGAGAACCTCAGTGATGATAAGTCGCTCCTCTGCTGGGATTTGCCGGAGTCCAGAGGAAGCGGAGGACACACACTGAATAGATATTTCCTGCTTGCTGTGTGTAGAGGGCTCATGTTTAGTGTCATGTTGTGAATGAACAGAGGAACCTAGTAACGATACGTGCCAACATTGCCGAACTGAAGGTACGGGATATGTCACATCCTCTGAACTCAAAAGCAGGCCAAGCTGAGATGCTAAGGTGAATTTGAAGGATAGGTGTGTCCAGAAGCAGGATCTGGGTACAATCCTCTTAATTTAGACCCTCTACAAACAAAAACCTTGCTCCCAGGTTACTAATACCAGGAATCTGGTGACAAGTTACGAAAATCGATGCAAATCTTCAGGAATGGAGAGCCATATTTGGATCTGATCCTGACTCAGACATCCCAGGAACTTCCCTGCAGTGGCTACAGGTAATCAGACTTTTGCTACCCAGGCAGCCGATGGTGTGAGTCACTCTGCGACCTCTTGAATCTGACCTAGGTCTAAGCCAGGCCAATCTTGATACACTGGGCTGATGTGACCTGCTTTGGTGTCAGAAGAAATTCTCAGACTCCAATAACACTGAACTAGTGCCATCTGCAGCCAAAGCGCACTTTTCCTGAGTCCATGCCACTCCACTGGCTTTGAGGGATCTTCAGCGATCCTGGAGGATAGGATTTGCAAAGAGAGAAACTGCCACGTGCTTCCGCAAGCACGAGCTTTCAAGACATGAGTGCTGCTCAGCGGGGTCATTCTCACTGCAACTATCATGAACGGCTGTGGGTATCTTACTCCTAAATCAGCCCACAGCTATAGCTGCAAGACACCGCGCTTGCAAAAACAAAATATTCAGTGGGGAACAACAGCCTGCCTGGCACAAACAGGCAACTTTGCAATAACAAGTAGTAAGCCAGCAGCATGGGAGAAAGGCAGCTGGTCCAAAATCTCAGCGTGGGCCTTGCAAAAAGCCGTGGGCATTTTGTAAGAGGGTTTTCCAAGCCAGCTCCCACCTCTGATAGACACAGAGCCGTGTGGGCACAGGCAGGTATTCCCCAGTGCGGGCTGGTAGAGAGGCATGCAGCTGAATCGTGGGGACCTCAAAAACATGTATGAACAAGACTCTGAAGAATCTGAATATTAGTACTTAAAGTCCCCAGGCAGGAGCAGCTGATAATCCCCTTCCTGGGTCACAGCAGAGCCGGCCGGGCTCCAGGCCCTGATGCTGGCAGCTCGGGAACAGTCTCACATTTCTGTATTTGTCGATCTGCCGTCCTTTCTTGGCTACCACGCAAACCCACCATCCACCTGCCAACTTGGCAAGCCACGGATGGCACTGCAGTGCCTGGAAAATAAAAACGCCTCCCAGGCGGTTTCCAGGGAAGCTGGAGGGAGAAGCAGTCAGGAGCCGCAGGGCTGCTGCCAGCTCTCTTTGAACCATACCATGAGGGCAGCTGTGAGTCTCCTCGGGTGCTGGGAGAGCCTGTGCTTTTATGCAGCTCTCGCAACCTCCAGACAGCGCGCATCTGCTCCAACCCTTTTCCTATACCGCAGCCAAACTCTCCCGCTGCTTCCAGCTCTGAGTCCCATGGAAAGCAGCACAGCAGCCGGAGGGCCCCGGTAGCGGGACAGCTGCCGATGGGGGCCACCATGAGGCAAACTCAGCACCGTCCCTGCCCTCAGATCCGTGTCCCCGGGAGCGGGAGGCAGGAGGACGCAGCCCTGCTCCCCTTCCCCGCCCTGCGCCAGCCCCGGGGACATGAGGGGCTCGGCAGAGCTGCCTGCCCACGCCTGCCCGTGCTGCCGGCCCCACCACAGACCCCTGTGCTGTCAATGTGCGGGCCATCAGGCTGAGAATGTCTCCTAAGTCCCGTCCTGCGTGCCCCCCCAAAGCGCTGAAGCCTGTTCCGCGCCACCTCAGGCGGGGAAGACCCCCGCAGCCACCATCGCTGCTGCTCTGGCAAAGGGTGCGTTGCCTGCGCAGCACCAGGCCCCAGCCCAGCCCTCATGGCTCAGGGAAGGCACAAAGGCCCGTCCCTTCCCCAGGGGGATATTTTGTTCAAAAATGTGGGTTGTAGCCCAGAGACATGCCTGCGGGGACAGGGACACCAGAGGCCACCAGCACCTGCCCGCCTCGGCCTGCCCACAGCATGGCGGAGGTGAGCGGGGTCAGGGCCAGTGAAGCCGAGAGGGTATTTTACCATTGCGAGGTAAAATCGACGAACTCCGCTGAGAACTTCTCCGCCGGGAGCTGCGGCGACGGCTCCTCCACCACCTGCTTGAGCTGCTGGAAGGGCGTCCCCCAGGAGTCGTAGGGAAAGCGCAGGATGGCCAGCTCGATCTGGGGAGACAGAGCCCGCGGCTCAGGCATTGCGGGCGGCCCCCCCCCCAGACTGCGGGTGCCTGTGTGCCCACCCAGGGGGACCATTTTTTAGACCCCGTAGAAATATGTGGCATTTCCTCACCCCACCTGGCCATAACACCTTGCTTAACCTCCCCCAGCAAAAGGGAGAGGCCCGAGGAGACCCAGCAGCCTGCACAGTCCAGCCTCCATTACCCTCACGTTAGATGTGGCTGGAGAAAGAAGCCACCCGCGCCGCAAAGGCTAACTGCGCTATAAAATGACTTTGCGAGCAGATGGATTCCCCCTAAACACTGTGTGGACGACGATACCCGTCCCTCCTCTTCTGAGGGGGGGCTTTGCTCATCGCTAAGTACTGGGAGTATTTTTTTGGTGCTCGAAATCCAACCTGTTCCAAGGCGACAGACGTGCGGCACCGGACGCCTTCGCCTTAGCCCATGCTGCCATCTCCCGGCAGCCACGGCTGCGGCAGCGGGGCCAGCCCCACCACAGGGGCACCGCGCCAACGCGTCCGAAGACAGCAAGAAGTTGGCAAAGCAGCTCTGTCCTCTTCCCCTCAACCCCACGGAGTGCTCCCTGGTACCCTCAGAGCTGTATTCCCACTCCCACCCCCCCCACACCTTTCCAGTGCCACCAGTGTCAAGGGGGCTTTGGGGAGGAAAATGAATCCACGAGCAACACTCAACCCTGCTGGCATCGCTGTGAGCCCGCAGGTCACCCTACCATCGTGATCCCCAGGCTCCAGATATCAGATTTGACGCTGTACCCCTTCTGGTTCAGCTCCGGGTTAATTCTTTCAGGCTGTGAACAGAGACAAAGGGCAGGTGAGGAACAGGGGTGGCCCCATGCAGTGCCCACGCCAGGGCTCACCAACGTCAGATGGGTCTTTCAAGGGTGGCAGGCCAGGACCACTTAGCCCATGCCACCAACTTGCTCTCTTGGTTGTCTTGGGGCCAGATGTGGTCCCACATCCTTGCCAGTAAGGGCAGGCAGTGGAATGGGTCACCAGAAGCAGACAGTACCTGCCCCAGGGATTGCGGTGGTGGAGCTGACCTGGCACATCTGGCACGCAGTGGGTGGCAAGCCCCAATTCTGCAGGACCATTTTCACCCTGTGCAAGTGCTCCACACAGGGTAAATTCTGAACAGCAGCTCCCAGGAGGAGACTGAAGGACCCAATCCCTGGGGACTTTTTCCTCCCAGATGGAAAGTACTGCTGTCCCCACAGGGCAAATGGCAAAAGCACAACATGGAGTAATTACAGAGCCTTCCCCAAGGTCACAGGGAGGTGGTAAGACAGCAGGAAGCTGTGCCCAGGAGATCTGATCTGACCCATGAGATCTGTTTCCCCTCTCTGCCCCTTTACAAGTAACTTCAGGGATACATCTTCCAAAACAAGTCCCCGGGACACATGCCGGAGGCTGATCCTTCCCCCTTTCAGATGACCCGATGCCCAGGCTCATGTTCCTCTGGCTGTCCCGCAGCAGCTTTCACGCGCAGCTTCTCCACGGCTCAACTTACAGCCATGTAGGGTTTGCATCCTGCATCCATGGTTTTAGCAACCGAGTCAACGAGGTAACCGCTAATTCCAAAATCGCACATTTTCACCTGCCCCTGCGTATTGATCAACACGTTAGAGGGCTTTACATCTGCAAGAAGGAACACAGACCACAGTCACTGTCAGACACCGGTGCCTGTGCCAAGCAAAAAAAAAGCCAAAGAGCTTCGTATCAGCAGAGGGCACCAAAGGTGTCCGTGCAAAATCCTGCACTTGGTGCAAGCCACAAACCCTGGCTGTGGCTATTGCAAGTTCAGGTGACGGCCTCAGGGGTCTGTCATGTGTCCTGCAAGTGTCCCTTCACTTGCAGACTCCTCTCTGATTTGGGGGTGCGGGAGGGAACCCTGCACGTAACCGTTGCATCCCACTGGGCAGGGGATGGCCACGGACGTCAGAGTGCTCGCAGGGGAACAGCTCGGCAGGGCTGGGGGCACCTCCAGAAGCTGTCTGCAAATGGCTGGAGCTCTGGCAAGTCCCCAGTTGGATCTGGTCTCATGCCAGCAAAAGGAAAAACCCATGGGGAAAGGATGAGGGGTGGGCAGGAAAGGGTGAAGAGGAGCAGGGGTTGCAGGGGAAGGAGGGAGCAGTAAACTAAGACAAGGCTCGAGATTTCAGAAATGGCCTCTGATTTTAAGGATACCAAGCTTGAAGGCAGTGTGAGCAGCAGCAGGCGTGTGGGTGCTCCACACCTTATGGAAATCAGGCCAGTGTCTCATCTATTTATTACTGCCAGATTTATCTGCTTCCCGTCACGGCCTTATAATCCTTGGTGCATTCACACTTGCATCACGCTCATGAAGGCAGTTATAATCAACATCAGAAAGGGAAATTAAGGCACATAAAGAAGCTAGTAAGTGATATCCACGAGAGCGTGGAGGTGCTTTCCTGCACAGCAGGCAAACGCTCCCTGTGAGGCTAATCCCAGATGTAATCTCAGCACCGTGCAGGTACTGGAGGCCACCCTGTTTTCTCTTGTCCCAGCACTGATGCCCAAAAGGGAGCAATCCTTTCCCTATTGCCACCCAGAAATAAGAGTTCGCTTCTGCAAGAAGGTCCTCTGTCTGCATGTGATAAACTATTAAATAGAAGAGCTGAAACAACATCCGAAGGAGGCCAGAAGCTGCTTCAGTCCTGCCTATTAGAATTGGGTGGTTTACGGTTCATTAACATCTGCTCTCTAATCAGCATTTTGCAATCAAAAGCTTCAGGTATCTGAGATCCTCACCCATCTGTTACTATGCTGAAATAAGACAATTTTCAGTGGGAATCAAACAAGTAAACAGAAATCCAGAAGCTGAGCAGCATTTTCCAACCACTGTAAATGATACAGAAGGCAGAAACTCAACCCTCAGCCACATGCAGAATGTACAAATTGTGACTGACTGCTGGAGCTGGACTCCGCTCGCTTCAGATGCTCCTTTCCCTTGCACTCACACATTCTGGAGAGGGCTTTTTCCTCACGAAAAATTGAAAATGACCTTTTAAAAATAAAGGTGTCAAGCAGCAACACTGCAAATTTGTTTCTTTCTAAGTGTCTTCATGGCATCTTTGAGCTGCCCTAGAGAGGAAAATGTCTGAAGAGTTTCAGGAGGGTATTTATGACTTGACTTGAGGCTATTTTAGGTATGAAACTATTCTGCCCCACCACTGCTCAGGGAAGCTCACAGAAGGGGATAAAGATGGTTCGATCACTGCATGACGCATCATACTGGCATGGAGACACCTCTCACTGCACGTCAGCATGGAGCCATCGAGCTGGGGAAGAAGCCTTCACGAAGCCTGATCCAAAGCCCACCAAGGTCAGAAGGAAAAATCTGTTGTAATTTCGCAGAGATGTTGGAGCAGACCATGGATTTAGACCATGTGCTAGGGAAATGCAAGCCAGGGGGAAACAGCCCCTTCTTTGCCAGCACAATCAGACCGGAGCTTGCTTCTCCTCCACCTCGGGGAAACACTGGGACCAGCACGCAGTCTTTAAAAAGCAAACCAGCAGACATTTCCTCTGACTAGGATGTGCTAGTCATGAGATGCTGGGGAATATTTTTGCTGTCAAAAGCCCATTTTATCTCAGATATTTTGGGAGCCCTGTGCCTGGCTGCAAGGCATAGGGCAGAGAGACACCAGCCTGTGCCTGGCACTTACCTCTGTGGATCACGGAGAGCTTACTGTGTAGATGTTCTAGTGCTTTTACGATCTGAAACAACAAATCTAGAGTGAATCACACCTGGCAGCACCATGATGAGGAGGAAATGCTATCTGGCTTCACCCACCCCATCCTCACCAGACCTGTTTAGAGGGAAGGAACTACATCTCCCACAAGTCCTGGACCCTCACAGCAGCCCATGGTGACGGCAGGTACCCAGGGACCACCCAGGAGCTCCAGGACCCTAATGAAAAGGCAAAGGAGCTGCAGGGCCCTCCCCACATCTAAAACTGTGCCATCTCTCCATTATGTGTATAGGCACATTTTGGGTTATTTATGGTTTATAACTAACATCACCGCAGACCAGATGCTGGAAGCCAGTTAGGTATGCTCATGTGTGCTGGCCCATGGACCATGCTCTTCCTGGCACAAATACAGCAGGGAGCTTGGGTCACATAGGACTTGGCTTTGAAGAGAAGCACCCTTTCCCTTCCCTCCTCACCCTGCTAATACTCACAGAGACGGCTATTTTCCCTAAGATGTCCTCAGGAATCGTCAGGCCTTTGTCAATGACATGTTTGTAGAATTTGTCCAGTGAGGTATCCATTAGCTCCATGCAAATCCACACATCTCCCTGGAGGATAAAGAAAGCAAATATTGCCTACTGAACAAAGCATCTTTCCTTTTCTTTCACAAGCAAAGGTCTTTTTTGGCACTTGCCCTTTGCTGGCCTGTTTGCCTCTTCACTGTCTTTTACAACTCATTCACCAAAACTGTACTGGGTTTTCTTTTTCCTTCCTCTCCTGCTGGAATTAAGCACTGTCCACCTTCACTACCACATCTAGGGTGTATTTCGGCTGCCTTTTCCCAAAGCAGAGTCCCAGCGATTTAGGAGCCCAGAAAGTTATCGAGACTGAGGCTCCTACATGTTCAGGTCACCGCAAATGCTCAGCCAGGAAAAGTTCAGCTCAGCAGAGCTATGCTTAAAACTCTTCAATAAATCTTGTTTTTTAGAGCTTTCCACACTTTTCCTCCATGTGGCTTTCTCATTGCAAGTCAGGACAATATTAACACTAACGGACCAGGCTGTGAGTTGATGTCCTTAGTGCCCAGCCATCCCCATCACTCAAACTCACTACCAAGCCCCAATGTCTCAGCACAAGGGACTCGCACGTTCCTGGCACTGGGGCTTGGCTGCCCTTGGCTCCTCCTCACGTGGGACCGCGTCTCTCCTCGCTCGCCAAGAAGTAACTGTACATGACAGATCCTTAGGCAGGGATTGAGCAAACCCATATTGTACCATCTCCATGTCTAGATGGAGATTAAATCCCTGGCTCTTGGAGTGAGTCTAGGCATGGGAATTCAGAGCCTGGGAGAGGATCCAGTCTCCCAGCGGCAGCACGGCTGATCTCCAGGATGCCATACCTCTCGGAAAAGTGCCCCGTAAAAGGTGACAGTGAAGGGGCAATCTACCGTCCTCATGGAGATATCCAGATCCATCAATAACCTCTTCTGCTCCTGGCTGTTCACTGTGGCTCGGATCCGCTGGAAGACAAAGCATTTTAGCGTTGGCTGTCAGCACCTCCGTACCACAGCCATACCCTTACTGGCCACAGTGCCTTGGCATCACACCTTTACCCTTTTATCACACTTACTTGTGTTACCTTTTTATCATAAGCACATCACAAGCAGAACACCCGCGGTAAAAGCACCCCAGGGCAACACAAGGCAACGGAGGTTGAAGGGATCTTCTCACCTCTGCCCAAACTGTGGGTGATTTTGCTTTACCCTGCAATGCCACTCTTTTTGCAACAGCCAAAAGTCACTAAGGCTTGGGCAAGGAGAAAGGAGCAGGAAATCAAATTCTGGGCTGGTGGAAACCCGTGACTTTTGAAGCTGCAGTGGACATTATTTACAAGAGCAGACTTTTGTCACGAGAGAGGGCTCCAGCCCTGCAGCCAGAGCCTATGTGCTCCCCTTGGCTTTGGAAAATGGACATTTCCCAGTCTCCCACGGAAGAGAGGTCATTTATATGAAATACTTGGAAACCCTCAGCTGGGAAGCACCACAAAGGGGCATGACACAGTCCAACAGAGGTCACACACACATATTTCAGGCTCCTTGGCCAAAGCCACTTGAGGTCAGTAATGTGAAAGAATTAAACTGTTCAGCATCGCAGATGCAAGTAATAGCCTGAATGTTCCTGCCGCCCTACCCTCCTCAGACCTTCCATCATACTCAGAGAGGTCTTTTGCAGTTTGGTGAACACCAAAGCAAACAAGAAGGCCAAATGCAGAGCACAGAGGCCCTGAGACACACCCCAGCATCCACAGCAAAGTCTATCCACAACTGAGGAGCTAAGAATTTTTCTTCAGCTTACTCATAACTTCCAGCTCTGCATTTTGTTTTTTCTTTTTCTCTTATTCTGAAAGGAAACTTGAGCTAAAATTCAGCCAAGCAAAAATTGGTCCTTCCCAAAATATAAATTTTCCCATGGCTCCTTCCCTAAGCTGCAAGCTTATGAGTCTAAACTGTTGTTAGGAAAACTTTTCATAGTAGCATCTAGAAGTCTATCACGAATCAAGATCCCACTGTAGCAGACAAAATGTGAAAATCTCAACAAAAATTTCCGGTTCCAAAGAGACTAAAAAAGTCCTAGCTGAAGAAAATTATCTTATGCAATAAAATTTACAGTACACTCTTCTTTGCAATTACAATGCAGAGCCCTGAATCTGAGAGTGTATCTACATTAGAAAAAAATACGCATAGTTAAAAAATCATGGCAAATAGCTTGTAAAATCCTAGTGAAAACAGGAATAGTGCAGACAAAGGTGAACAGTATGTTTGTATGCACTATAATGCTGGAAAAACATTGAGCATCACACTTTTAAAACACACCCCTTTTCTTGGTTAAATGGACCAAATCTACCTCGGCACTCTTCGCTCCAGTGTAGAAAGAGGATTTCATAAGGAAAGAAGCAAATCTCAGTAAAGGCATGCATCAGAACAAGGAAGATTGAAACTGTGCACGAACGAGAGTGCAGAGGGTGTCCACACACAACGATACAGACAGAAAGCACCTCAGGAGGCTCACTCTACCTTCACTGCCATGATCTGCCCGCTAGGCATGTGCCGCATCTTCTCCACCACCCCGTACGCACCTCGTCCCAGCTCGGAGATGGGCTCCAGGTCATCGGCTTTCACCTCAAAGTTCTGCGGGGCAAAAAACTATCAGCGCGAAGGTGGCCGTTACGCATACATGCCATGCAAGGAGCGAACCACCCCTAAAATCTAGCCCTGCTTGGCACATAAATTCACTTCCATGCATCCCCCTCCCTATCTGTGTTCATGAGGCTAGAAACAAAACCATGGTCCTCAGAGGCTCTCAGGAGGATTAACTACCGTGCAGCAGTTAGCAGAGTTCTGAAGAGGATATGCCTTGTAACAGGATGAGCAGGGAGCCTGTGTCGATGAGCATCTTGAGCAGGGCGGGAGCAGGAAGGACTGTCCCTTTGGTGGGATGCTCTCTCCCCAGCCACCCGCACCCGAGTGCCCCTTCCAGCCACCTTTAGCCGCTAGCTCCTTCAGCTTCTCCATCTTCTAAGGGCTGAGATGGAAAACACAACAGCAGCTTCTCCCCTAGGAATCACCTTCAGTCTTCTTTTTTTTTTCCCCTTCCATCCTCCTCCTCCCACAAACAATCATGGAAATATCTCCAGTTTTTCTTAAGGCCTGTAACAGCTTATTTCACCAGACCTGTAGATGGGCCAAATACCAGTTGTGTGCGCCCCATTTTTAAACCACAGAGGATTTATTTTGTCTAGCATTTGAGATGTCTTTCTCCCAGCCTTACACAAAGGATGACTTTGTTTGGAGCCCTGCATTCTAACCTGCCCTTCTCCTTTCTGCCATGATATTGTGCAGCAGGCTCTATTTTTTGCTTATTATTATTTTTGGATCTTTAAAATATGCTTTTGCTACTAAAACCAGCCATTCTGTTTGCTGAACGCACAACCACATCAGTCAATCATCCTACAGAAAGAACCGGGTTATAATGAACTGATTCACAGCACATAATCCCACACCGCTTTTTGCCGGCACAGCAGAAAAAAAACTGCAGCCTGAAATGTGCTGGCTGGGGATGCCACAGCGTGCAGGGCCCATACACTGCGTTACTGTGCGCTCAGGCTCCCGGTCATTCACTTGCAGCTATGTTGCCTGCAAAAGGAGCCCTGACTAACATTTTTGTGTAACGGCAGAGATTTAAGCATCTCTGACTGCCTGACACTGCTCCTACTGTTCAACGGGACCCCCTCCAAAAAAGCACTTTGACTCTCTCAAGGCCATTCTTACATTTAGCAGCATAGTTTAAAGGGAGAGGAGGGAAAGTGGCTTTCCCTAGGGATCAGGGGTGAGTGTAGAAAGGCTGGTGGAAGAGGGAGCACATCCTAAAGGAACCTGGCTGGACAAATAGGCAACAGATCTAGGGGAAATGCAAGCCATGGCATGTCAGTCCTTCCGAGGGAGCCGCATATCTGCATCTGAAAAAAAACCTGAGCTCTGGGTTTTACAAGTGCATTTCTCTTTGCACCTCCAACATGGGCTCTCTGCCTCCATGCATGGAGCCTTTTTGGAGTGCTTGAGCTCTTCCTCATCCCTGGGACTGCAGGGGAGAAACTATTTTCTTGGAGCGGGTGTTTGCTCTAGCAGCAGGCATTTTCTCTGCCTTGGTGCTGCACCATTTTGCTCCAGAGGCATCTCACACTCTTTCCACCTTCCAGCCTCTGCTCCATGCCAGGGAAAATACAAAATTCAAAATGAAAGAAAAGCATCCAAAGATAGACAGTATAAAACACCACTGCATTAGCATTTCACTTCATAAATGAACTCTCCAACACCAAGGCCTATCTTTTGCACCTAATAAATTTATTGCCCAGCTTTAAAGTGCTGTTATGAATGCTGCTGTGCCATTTTCTCCTATCAAAACAGCTGTCCTCGGTTTTGTTTTTTCCCTGCTGTTTTTTTAGAATATCAGGTGGACCGGTTTCCATGCTGTCAGAAGGATTTGCTTCCAGGACAGGAGGATCTATCCTGAGTTAGAAACTTGATGAGATGGCCTTCCATATCAGTGAAGGGAAATACTTTGGATGAAGGCTTTAAATTAGCAAAGGAACTGCAAATGAGAGTAAAATCTGCCGTTAGCAATCCCCTTATTTTATAATTATTTCCAGGGGATTAGCTGCACCTTATTGAGGCAAGGAACACATCTCCAAGGTGGAAAACATGAAGAGGGTGCAGATGTCATGGGACACAAAGGGTGAGCATTTGGGGGCATGTCATCAGAGCAGTGACAGCCAGCAGGTCACACTGCAGCTGGCCACGGGGCCATCGGTCCCACGCACACAGCCCTTGGGGGAGAAGCACAAACACCAGAGGCTCCTCAGCTGTCTGTGGCTGAAGGTGGCTGTCAGGGCTCCCACAAGCTCCCAGGCTGGCTCTTCTTCGCTTTAATTCATCCAGCAACCACCTTCCATTTCAAGCAAAATGGGCTACATTTTTTTTGAAGAGCTGGTGTTTATTAATCTGCTCTTTCTTGGAGGGCTGAAGTTAAGCAATCTCCCGAGCAGCCCGCCTGGACAAGCAGCCAGCACCACTGCAGCCAGCCTGGAAGGTCACCTGTCCCCAGAGGTTGTCTTCTCACCGTAACTCCTAGTCTTACCTCCTCGCCAATAGAGATGCAGGCTTTGGAATCTAGATCTCTGGGTGGCCTGTAGGAGAGAAAAGGGAAAAGATGTGAAATGTTCCTTACAAAGATCAATTTTCCTTCAGTGAGTAAATACAGCCCCCGTGGTCCCTCAGGCCATCCCTGCACACCTTCAGGCCAGCAGCCTGAGTAGCCCTGAGCAGCCCAGCCGGTCTCCTAGCTCTGCAGGATCAACAGATCCAGCCAAGATCCACAAAGTCACCCCAAAAAGGGGTCAGGAAGGAAGCTGCTGGAGTTGGCATTTCTCACACCCAACTCCCCCGTGCAGGAACCCACAGAGATTCACTGCGAAAGGCAAGGCAGGTGGCAAGCACCAAGCATCTAGCAGCCTGTATGGATTAAACGGGCGTAAAGGCCTAAAATCACTGTAAATGATTACCTAAGGCATATAGCATGGGTTAACAGGCTAATAAAAGTCAGTCCTCAAGGAAGTAAAGAAAGCCAAGCAGGCTGGTGTTGCACAAACTGCCTTAAAAACACAAGGTCTTCTTTTGCAAGGCTGAGTATGCAGGGAAGGAGATGCATTTTTATGCCTTGATCAAATGCACGTTACTCAAACTGGGTGGTCGAAGTGCCACATCAGTTAAAATCAGGTGCACATTCTGTTTTTTCCTTTTCCTGGGCACATCATTAAGTACCACAAGACATGTACCATGGGCAGCGGTGAGTACAGGGTGATGGGCTCAGACCCCCTGGCTGTACCTGGGGCTACAAGAGAAATACAAGGGCTGTTATTATCCTCCCAAACGGTGCCAAAATTAACCTGGGCGTTTTGCTTCTCATCCTTGTGAAGGGTCCCCGTTATGCCAGCCCTGCAAGCACGAGCCCCAGGCGCTGGCTGTGACCGGCTGCCGGCCCTTGGCCGTGGCAGCACAGGCGCTAGCAGAGGCTGGAAGGCAGCTGGGGTTCGTGGTTTTCTTTTTATTCTGCTTTAGTGTTTGCAGACTTACGTGGAGCTTGTCTGTGGTTGCTCAAATGCTTCTTTAGGGATTTTCAGCCCAGGGTTTCTCTTCTTGCCTGTGAAACAAGAAAGAGGCAGAATTAAAAAAAGGCACCTTTTTGTTGTTGTTTTGTTTTGGTTTAATTTGCAAAACACAGCTCGTCTATATTTGTTGACCTTATGTAACATAAATGCCCGGCCAGGCTGGTGGTGCAGACTCAGGGCACAGAGTTCAAAACATAAAGTGCCTTTGTTCAGTAACGCTTCATTTAGACCTGCAAGGTCTGGCTGCCAACTTGGTACAGAAAACAGGCAAGAGCTCTGGCAAAGGCAGGCCATGTGAAAATGCAAAGTGAAAGGTATTTCTCCTTCGTCAGCCCTACCCACGTAGGATCCCTTAAAATGTTTCTTAGATTTTAAACCATTCCAGATACATAACTGCAAATGCTGGCAGGATTAAAAATCTTTTTAAATTGAAGCTGAAAGTCCAGAACCAGATTCTGATTCTGTTTAAATGGATGTTTCACCTCTTGGTCATTAAAGTTGTGCAAACCTAGCAAAAATAAAGCAGAATTAAGTTTGCAGGCTTCAAAGCCATTTGTTTCTGTTCACACTGACCAGCCAAGCTTTTCTGAGCTGGATGAAGCTCAAGCTCTGAAGCAGTTCAAATGCAAGCTCTCCTGTAAAGGGGGTCCAAGCCAGCAGACACAAGAGCCAGGCAGACTAGAGAAATACAAGAACCTTTTTATGACTAAACATATACAGGGACATTTCAGCATGGGGTTTTGATTTCATGGAGAAAATAACCTGAAAACATAAGTCATGTCACCGAAACCCCAAGGTAAACATCTGGCTGTTTGGCTGTGTAATAAAATCTCTGGTCCCCAAAAAAGGCACAAGCATCTAATTTAGGCATTAAAACATTTTTAACCTAACAATTTACATCAATTACTATCTTTCTTCTAAGCATGAGTTTTACTCTCTATTCCCAACACTCTCTTTCAAGCTTTACTTACGTGTTTGAGTTTGTTTTTCCTCTTGACACAAACTCATGTCAATAGACATCTGTGCATCCCAGTGCCAAGGGGTGCTAGATCAAAGCACAGGCACCCAGAACTGAAAATGACCTTTTTTAAGCAATTAGTCAATTCAGATTGCCAATATTATTTTATTTTATTTTATTTTATTTTATTACCCCCCTGCTCCCTGCTCCCCCACCCCGCCCCTTCTCCAAAAGACAGGATCATACTTGCTCCTTTGGGCAGAGTCATTCCAGGATGGGACAGGCTGCAACAACCCAGCTGACACCTTGTGGGAAAAGTATCTACTGGAAACCACTGTGCACACTCACTATTGGTATTAGAAATCGACAGAGCTGCAAATTTACAAAAGGCAAGGGGGGAAAAAAAAGCCAATTCTCTGCTCCAAGGAGTTTCCAGTCTAACATATAAAAGGCAAAATATCAGCAGCAAGGTCACTTCGGAACCATGAAGAATAGCTCTCAGTTTTCCCAAGAGGTAAAAGCTGGTGTGTAAGGAAGCAAAAATCATTGCAAAAACAAGTGGAGGAATTCCTACAGTTAGCAGAGCTGTTCTGCGACCCTTTTCCTTCTAGTTTTCTTAGTTGTACTACAAGGGTCTCTAGAAGGCACAACTGAGAATCAAGCCCTGTTGTGCTCGATGCTCTAGATACCATTTCTTGCCCAAGCTGTGCCAAGCGCACATCGGCTCCAACAGGATGCTAAATGGGTAACAGTGTTCTGGATGTTGTTGTGTTTTAGCTAAAAAAGGAATCTCAAAAATACAGGTCTTGCAGTGCAGGCAAACAAAAACCATTTCGCTGGCAGTTTCTAAGTCTGCCATCCCAGTGACCTCTCTGCTTCCAAAAACCTGCCTGCATCCTCTCACAGCTCAAGCAAACAAGACAACCATACGCACATGAAAAGCACTATCCCTCCTTATTTTGCATGTGGAAATCAAGACAGAAATTCACCACCTTGCCCATGCAGGCAAGAACTGCCTCTTTAGCTGTAGAGCTGAACTCTTCCTGTTAACACTCACCGGCCACCTCTTGGCATGCATCGACCATCCATCCACACTGCCATTCACACAACGAAAATCAAAAGAGAAACAAGCACAAATTTGCTCCGTTCTTTCCTTTTTGCTTTTTTCTGTTGTGGACTTGTACCGAAACCTCAGGAACCTGCTCTCGGGCAGCTCTGGAAGGGTGAAAACGAACCTACTGGAAATTAACCTAATTTGAACATGAACCAGAACAGGTTGTACAGCATTTAATCTTATCGTGGTTCACAAGTGGTGTCAGCAGAAGAACTAGGTAGCAAAATGCCAAACCCAAATAAATATTAAAAGCCTTCCGCCTTCTGGTGAAATAAAATCTGCACTTTGGGGAGTTTATTTTCCTTGTCTTTTCTTCACAGAATACAATATTTTGAAACTTTGCCATTTTTTTGAAGCACAATCTGTTCGTGCAGTTGAGTTGCCAAGACACAGACACAGTTTAACGTTCTTTGGGGTTTTCTTTTCAAGAAAGAAGGGAGCAACAACAGTAGCAAGAATAAAACACCCATTTCACAATGGTACCAGGAGAAGGGATTGCAAACAGGAATTGCCACGGCTGGGACTCGCACCTGCAGCACCAACAGCTCCTGCAGGATTAGCTCATGGTGCGGAGGGGGAACACGGTTACCTCTGCACCACGGCTCACCACACGGTTATTTAATGAAAGTCTCAGGCTGCGATCAGGAAATTTCATGCCTCTCAACTGGATCAGGCCAAGTTTCTGAGCAACTTTTGTTACAACATGCAAAATTCTTGTCTCTCCAAGCCTTCTGCAGCCAGCGTCTGCAAGTGTCTTGCAGGAACCCTAAACACGACGCTGCCTTAAAACCAGAAGCACGGAGCAGCAGTCAGCACGATGCTGCAGAGCCGTGGCTGCCATCCTGGCAGGCTGCAGTGGGGTGCTGGAGCCGGGGTCCCCCCCTCACCCCATGCCCCAGCTCCCCCTTGCATGGGGGGGGGGGAGCAGAGCCCGGCGCGAGGGGCGCAGGGAGGGCCGGTATTTCCCCTGAAAAGCTGCCGGCTCCCCCGCCCGCCGAGCATCCCTTCTCGCCCACCTGGCTCGCCAAGCCGCGGGCTCGCCAAGCCGCGGGCTTGCCCGCACGGACGCCCCGAGCAAGAGGGATGCAACAGCAGCAGCGTGACCCCCCCGGGACCGGGCGGCCCAAAGCACCTGCATTTGCATTTCTTATGTAATGTACTGCAAGTTTCCCCCTCGGAGCCGGGCTGAACCGAAGCGCATGATCCTGGCTGCCAGGCAGACATGGAGACGCAGGCAGAGACACCGGCGTGTGCCCAGAGGGGTCATCCCGGCACGGAGAGGCGGAGGAGAGACGCAGCCACCCGGGCGGTGCTGCTGCTGCCGCTTGGCATAGCTGGCTGAGCTGCCGTCTGGGCACAAGCCCCAAGAAAGTGTCCACCCGCTTTCCTCACACCTCCCCTCCACCTTCCCGGCCTAGAGTGCCGGGGGGTGAGTGATAACGGGCAGTCCCCAGGCCTGCGGCGGAGGGTGCCGGGCTTGACTTCGGAAAGCTCAGAGAGGCCGGTGTGTGTGTGTGTGTGTGTAGGGCGGGTGGGGGGACATACTGCACGCTAATCAGAAAGTGCTGTGCAGGACCTGAGCCCCGGCACACTCACCCACCACAGGCAGGGCCGGCCCGCAGCAGGACGGGAGACCCGGGCTCCTCTGCCCAAAACTGGCCGGGGGTGTGCACGGGGGGCTCGCATCGGGGACGGGGACAGGGGACCGGGGGCGGGGGGGGGTTGTCTACCGGCTTCCCCTCAAAAAGGGTAGCGATACAAGTTTCCTCCTTGGAAACAGCATATAGAAACTAGGAGATGCAGGCTGGGCTAGGGTCGCCTTTGATTTTTTTTTTTTTTTTTTTTTTCCTTTTCCGTGGTGACAGTGGCTGAAGCTAATCCAAGCCGCTCCTTGCTTATTCATACACGTATGCACATGCATGTCCGTGCTGGCCTCGTTACATTTCCCCCTTCTCCCCTCAGCAGGATTGCAGATCTACCTCGGCGAGCAACAGACAGGGTAGCATAAAAGAAAAACAACGCAGTGCAATGGATTGCTTACCAGTTTGGTTCTTGTTTTTCTTAAGACTCTTGCCACAAAGACACTGCAGCATATGCGATCCTTTGCTGAAAATGTTCCAAAGAAACCACATTGATTTGGGCGAAAAGCAATCCAGCAGCTTATACACCCTGAGAAAGAAGAGATCCTTGTGGTTGCATAATAATAAATTGAGACCAGTTCTCCTGAAGAGGGGCACCAGTTTTATCATAGAAAAAATTGTTATATTCCGATCTTCTCCCAGTTTTTTTTCCTCACGTGGTATATTTCTTTGAGACTTTTCAACGGATGCTCTTTTTCAGCCAGGCTGAATGGTTATTCCCCCTAGATCAAGACTGGATTATAACCAAAAGCGTGGAGAGAAAATGAAAGAAATCCCTTTTTTTCAGCAAGAAGCCAAACGAAAAGTAAGGTAGCGAAATCCCAGCCGAGGCCAAAACCTCATCAGAGACACCGGCAAAACGCGGAAGGAAGATCCCCAGAGAGAACACCATAGCCTGGTACTTGACTGCTAGAAGGATGGGTGGATCTGCAGAACAAAAGCCACGGCAGGATCCATCCTACTGAACGCCTGCCATTGTGCAGCCCCGCGGCGGGAGAGCGCACCGCCAGCACCCGGCGAAGCCCGGC
>JAVJGI010000001.1:124534387-124552560 GCA_035590275.1 Ibycter americanus | reverse complement strand
CCCTCCAGCGCATCGCCCGCACCGCACAGCTTGGCGTTGGTGGAAAACTTGCTGCGGGTGCCCTCAATCCCACTGTCCGTGTCACCAACAGAGATGTTAAACAGCACTGGCCCCAATAACAGCCCCGGAGGAATGGCACTTGTCACTGGTCTCCCCTTGGACATTGAGCCATTGACTGCAAGTCTCTGAGTGCAATCACCCAGCCAGTTCCTTATCCCTTCATCTCCTTTCTGGCTCTGACTGATGGCTGAGACACACTGCACTAAGTAAGGGGAACCTGCTCCTAAAGGCACTTTCCAGACACTTAACCAGCCAACACATCGCCCCAAGTGCAACCAAATTTGCTTTGGCAAAGAGAAGATGACCTCAGAGCCACAGCCCAGAGGTGGATTCTTTCTTTTCTCAAAGTCAGTCTAAGAAATGAAAATACAGAGACAGAAAACCCCAAAATCCCCATCTGGAAAACCAATATCTGGAAATCTGTACAGTACGAAACCCTGAAACACTGGCACAACACATGAGCAGATGATGCTGCATCCATCTTCCTTTTTAATTCCCAAATCCCCTGCAGGCAAGAAGAGCATGGCGTGCCACAGCCTGGGCACAGTTCACCCAGTGACTATGTACCGGCCAATCCCAAATTACTTGCCGATACTGTTAGCACCCACATTGCAATACTGGAAATGTAATTTGCTGTCCTGCCCCGTCGGCGGCCGTGCCCCTGCACCCAGCCGTGCCGGTGGCTGCCCCAGGGTTTCTCCGTCACAGGGCTCAACTCGCTCCTCTGACTCAATCCTACAACCTGGAATAAACCCAGTGCAGGAGAGGCCCCAAACCAAAACAGCAGGGCTTTTGCAAGGAGCGACAGAGGTGAACCGAATGAACTGCCTGGCAGAGGTTGTGCAACATCTGCTCAGATCACACCCGGGTTATTTGTGTCTCAGGGCTGTCTCCGCTGTGAGAGCGGGAGCGAGCTGCGTTTTCAGCTCGCGGCGGCTGACGTCGGTCAGCTCTGCCAAGGCGCAAACACCACGGAGACAAAGATCTTCAGCTTTACTGCAAGGTAAAATCACAAGGTCAGTGCTTCGTGCCTGCCTCAAGATTGGCCTCCAGCTGTAGGCAGTTTGGTGGCAAAGCTCTGAACAGCACAAGAACAAAACGCTGGAAGAAGGCGAAGCAGAAAGCTTTGCAGTAAGGACTCCAGCAGACTAATCTCTGGATCCTACAGTGCAGAAACATACAGAAATGTCACCAAACTGTGCAAATATCAGAACCTATTTGCCTGCCGTTCAATAAGCTCTGTATTTCAGTAATTCAATTTTGAAGGTAATTTCCTGATTCAGGCTAATCTTGCTTACTCTGCCCATTTTCCTCTTAACACATCCTGCAAAAGGCTGCAGGCTGCTGTGTTTATTCATCTCAATACAGAAACCTGAGGGATGCAATTTCTTCGTATCTATCTGCACATTTTGGTTATGAGAGTGTATTTGTCACTCTGATAAGAGTGCATCTCTAAATTGTAGAAGAGTTAAGACCTTCTGAGTGTGAAGTGGAAGAGACACTTTGATAGAGATTAGACATGAGATCCTGTGCTAAGACACGCACTGAACACAGCGCTGCAGGGACTCTGGGAAGGGGGCAGGGAGCTCATACAGCTTTTGAGCAACTCTATACCCTCCTGTAATCCCCCACCAAACAAAACCGAGTCCCCTGCAGCTCTAGTCCATAGGAGTTTGCAGGGAGCACTGGGGTAATCACACGCTGGAGCAACGTGATTCCAGCAGGTTTCATGGGAAACCAGCACCCAACACCAGCTTGGAGATGACGACTGGCTATCTGATGGAGGGGGTGATACAACACGGCTGCACAGGAGAGGGTATGAGGGTTTAGGATGATCTTTTGTGTTTTGTAGAACTTGCCAGCGTGTCACTGAGCTGTTTCAGGGGCTCCCACACTGGCTTGGACTTCCCATTGCCAGGACCTTGGACTTCACTTCCCAGCTGGGCTCTGCCCCAATGTGTTCCCTGCACCCCACTCCAGTGTTTACTTTCAGGAATACCAACGTGAGAGGAAATGGGGCCTTCAGTGCCCATTTTCATGCTCACAGACCAACAAAGAGCAGCTACGTGCTCCCCCCTGATGCTAACAGCTCAGAGGAAATGAGGAGGTGACAACAAACTTTTCCAGATAATGTCCCTTCCCAGCCCAGATGCAGCATCACTCCCAGTGTCAGGAAGGGAACTGCAGGCACAGCATGGGGCCACCCACCATGTTCCTGTTGAGCTGGTGCCAGGACCACATTGGTATCTGCGGATGTGACAAGGCAAGAGAGAGCCCTCTCCGGACACCCTGCACTGCTGAGACAGCCTTCAGATTAGCCAGCTTTTCTTCAGAAAACAGCTGCAATGCAAAACAGCCCTAAATCCATTGTATTTCAGGAGCTAATGTAGGTGGGAGATGATAGATACGAGAGTTTTGCCTGCCTACAGCTTTCAGCATGGGGCACAAGAGACTTTAATATGAAAAACCCTGTTACAACACTTTGGCTGAACTCATCTGGCATGTGCATTCAGCTGCTCAAACTTCGATGGCCTGGGGGAAAGGGCACAGCTCCTCCCAAACAGCAGCACCTCTGTGCAAACGGTGGCACCATCACCTAGCAGGAAAGGCCCTGGATGCACCGCAGCTGGGAGCATCTGCTGTCAGGCAATTCCACGCAGGCTGGGGCTCGGCTGCCCCGAGCTGACCCTCAGCGCCAGCCCTGCCCCTGCACAGCTCTCCTTGGATCACCGCCTTCCTCCTCGGTGCTGGGATCTCCCAGCTGGCTGCAAAGTAGAACTGTTGAGTTCTCTGCTGATTCACCCCAGCTGCAAGATGCTCTGTCAGGGACAGGCACTGCATCGTGATCCATCAGATAAAGACGGGAGGAGGTGGTGGGTGGAAGGGACAGAGCACCAGGCTGTGCATGCTCCAGTTTCAGCTCTAACAACCCCATCTACGGCCGCAGGCAAGTTAATCATAGAATGATAGAATATCTCAAGTTGGAAGGGACCCATAAGGATCTCATCAACTCCAACTCCTGAAGTTGCACAAGCCTTGTTTGTGTGCATGTCCCCTCTCTGCCTCGTGTGCAGGTGTGCCGCAATAATGAATTAAAACAAAACCACTTCTGTTGCTTTGGGCTCTGACTCACATCCACCAAAGCAAAGAACTTCCATGGATGAGGATGCTGGCAGCTGCCAAAGGATGTTGCCCACATTGTACGGGGGGCACAAGGCAGCACGGGCTCACACCACTGTCCCACTCCCCTTGGCACCTGAGAGTATTAGCCCAAACCCATGCAGGTGGTTCAAGCTAAGGATGGGAGAGCAGCACCGATCCCCACCAGGCTTGTGAGATATCTCTGACACCCTTTAGCTGCAAGGAGACATCTGCCTGTGCCGAGGCTGGGGCTGTGCCTTTATGCTCCAGACTTGCTGAATCCTCCAGAGACCACTGTGGAGGCACGTGTATAAAACCACAAAATGCAAAATTCAACAAGTTGCCTACGCACGCCCCCAACACCAGTAGTCTGACAGTAATTCTACAGGAACCAAAGCCTCTTCCTTCTTCTCACCTTGCTTTGCCTAACTATTTTTCCACCATCAACTTAAATTCCATGAATGCACCCAAGCCTTCCTCATCACACACAGAGAAAAAACACTTCCACTCTGCTCCTCCATCACACTGCCTCAGACACCCTCAAATCCTGCAAATCGCTTGTGGCTGCCCAATGTGAGGCTGCCAGAGCCAAAGGCAGCTCAGGGAAATCTTCCTGGCCTCCAAGCAATGCCAAAAAGGACTTTCTTTTCTGCGCCTCACCATCACTGCAGCAGGTTGCATCCCTCACGGAGCTCCTGCACCTCCAGCCTTCGGGCAGCTGCATCCTCCCGTTGCTCTAGGAAAGATGCGGTAGTGGTGGAGATGCCACGGTGCAAGAGAGCCTCGTGGCCTCTCCCCTCGCCCCCGTTATCATGAGAAATCACAGCAGTGGAGCTGTGGGGAGGCAACTGGCAGGGGCAGTCACTCCCTCCAGTCACCAGTACACCATAAATCAAGCCCATATTTTCCCTCTGCCAAGATTCGCGGGCTTCACTGCCTCCCCATCCCAGAGCCTGTTTTCTTTGCTGCTTATCTCAAATTAGGAAATCCACAGGAACTGCAGGCCAGGGAAGCTGTTTGTCAAGAGCCTCCGGCTCTCGTGGGGATTTTTTATAAGGGACTTTTCGTTTAGTTGCTGCTTTGTTTTCAAACCCTCGGCTGTCTGCTTGCAGTGGGAGTTTGCTGGAATCAAAACTGGAGGAAAGCTCTTGGAATTCACCCGGGGAACAAAAGGGCTTTTGTGCAGGAGGATTTGAAGGACGCGGCTGCTTTCATTGCTGCTACCTTCATTTCTATTTTCTCTCTGCCAAAGAGCACCTGCCAGCGGCGCCGGAGGAGGTGGGCTGCTGCCTGTGCACGGGGGGGACGCGCAGGCAGGAGCACGGACGCCTCCCACGCCCGCAGGCAGCGGAAGCAGAGCGCTGCAGGCAGAAGGGTGAAGTGCTTTCCAAATGTTCATGCATCGTGGCGTGCAAAGCTTACTCAGGCCTTTTGGCCAAGCTTCGTGCTCCCTGCCCTGGCTCTGGCCCTGGCACAGAAGGCAGGGTGGGCTGTGCTCCTCAGTGCAGCGGCAGCACCCTAGAAAGTCTCCCAAGGGACAGGCAGGCTCTGCTGTGCCGGTGGGTGCTCCCACACGATGCAGCCCCATGGATGAGGGGCTGAAGCTCCCACGGCCAATGTGTGAGCAGGGATGCTGTGGGTTCATCCGCAAGTTGGGCATCACTCCTGGGACTCCACTTGCTTTTCTTTTACTTCCCCTTATCCACCAAGAATTCACCTCAAAATGCCACCGTGAGTGACCACATACAGCTACAGGGCTCTGACCAACTTCCCATATGAATATCTAGCAGGTAGCAGCAAGTCTCCTACATTCAGCACAAAAAGCATGTGCCCTGTCTGCCTCAGTCACGGTGGGAGCAAGTTTTGCCTTAAATGCACCAGCCCAGCTAGGAATACTTCTCCACTTCCCAAACCCACTGCTCCCTGGAAAACCTGACACAGTAATGGCGCATCCACCTCCTTTCCCCACTGCTCTACAGAGCCTCAAACCCCAACTTTCTCAGGGCAACGAGATCCCCTCCCTGTCAAACACCCCATGGATGCCTTTTTGCTCAAAGTCTCCCTCCAGTTTCAACTTTGCTTTTCAGGTTTTTTAAATGTGCTCAGTGCAGCTGGGATTTACTCCCATGGGGTCCTGCAAGGTGTTTTTAAAGAAGCATCACTGGTGGAGCGAGGACCCTGCCGCACAGCTTCATTTCCCCTAAAAAAAACAGATCGGCTTCTGCATCTGCCCCAGCTGCCCAGACACCGAGGGGGGACAAGTCCGTGCACCTGGCAGAGCGGGCAAGGGGCAGCCGCCCCAGCAGCACCAGCACCGTGCTTCCCGCGCCAGGGCCTCTTGGAGCTGTCAGATGTGCTGCCAGCCCAGGGAAATGCAAATTGCTTTGGAAAACGAAGGTGACATTTCCACCCGCTTGCTGATTTCTGCTGTGCTGCAGACTCAGAAGCTCGATCCAGGCCTGCAGCTCCAGCTATGAAGGTTCTTACGTCTTGATGGTGCTTGCATTTAAGCATGTGCTTACCATGTTGCTATTAAGGCTGTATTAAGTGCCAGGCTGAGCAGGAACACGTACGTAAAGGCTGTGCCAGCCTGCTGTCTTAGCCTTTCCAATAGCTGCAGCAAGTATCTGTCCCCCAGGCACCTGGCTGCAGGCTTCAGCCCATTTTTCAGCCATACGCACCAAAAGGGACAACCCACACCCGAGCACTGGTGGACATCCCTCTGCAAGCGGTGGTGTCTCCTCCTCATCGCCCTCCCATGCCCGAGATGCTGCCCCGTAGCATCCCCTGGCAAAGCTACGTGGGCAAACGCTGAGGCTTGTTCAGGCAAAATGAGTCAGGAGGCTTAAACATGGGAAAAGCAGGACTTTGCTACATCGGGAGGGTGTGATGGGCCAGGAAGGAATCCCCTGGGGAGCTCAGCGAACCAGCCCTGTGGGGTGTCGCTGTTCCCAGCAAGCATGCCCAGTTATTTATCATTCAGCTCTGAACCGCTGCTCCCTACATGCTAATTCTCATTTCTCTGCAGAAATGCTTTTGCTCGCTGAGCAGGATCGCGCCTTGTCTGTGGGGTATCTGTCTTGGTGTCATCACCCTTGCAGCAGGACGGAATAAAATCTAATCAATACCACAGGGCAATCTGAGGTATGGTTTTATTTCTGTTACCGGGTGCTCCAGGAAGCCTCAGGAGTCTCATTTTACCAAGCACAGATTTAATTTGTTCAGCATATTGTAAATGTTGGACATTTAAGCTACACCACTATCAGCCATCTTCTACTGCTGATACGCTACATATAAAACTTGGGTTTATAATTTTCTGCTCTTGAGTAAAGCCACCTTAGGACAAAACGGGAAATTTATGTTCCATAGAGAGAAAACTGCCCATTGGTTTGGTCATTGTGCAAGTTATAGAGTAACAATAACTTTTACAGCCAAAGGGCTGTAAAAATCCACGGAAGCAGAGGAGTGTGCCACAAGCCATTCCTTTAGCGAGCATCCTCTGCAGAAGGTCCCTGCTGAACGGGAAGGCTATACTAATCCCTGCGGTCTAGCATCCACTGTGCTCCTCATGGGAAAATAGCACCTCTATGTTGAAAAGATTTAATAAATAATGCCAAAGTTGTACAAGACACCTCTAGACTTAATTACTTCTCTTCTTGTGCTGTTCTGTTTGGCAGCTGGCAACTGTTTGTTTCAACTAAAAGTGTTGAACTGAAGATAATTTTTGGCCCACTTTCCTCTTCCATGGTGCAAATAACACTCAGAAGAATTTCAAATCAACACCTAATTTTCCTCCCAGTGATATGCTGCTCATGCTCCATCCTTCACTCACGGCTCAGGCCAAACAGAGGAGTTGATTAGAAATCTGGTGGCAATCTCGCACGGAGGTTTTCCTGCGTTAGAAGAACCCTGCGGTACCTGCAGCACTAGCACGGAAGGAGAGGATCTGCTTCCTTGCTTAACATTTTGTCATGGGGAATTTTTATAAAGGTTCAGCCAAATATGGTGAGTAAGTTTTCAACATGGTCAAGACTTTGACCAACCTGCCTTTGCGCTACCCCATTAGACAGCTCTCTTTTGCTATTTTTTTTTTATTTAAGAGCTTATTTGCTTATTTTTGTACCTAAATTACTAAAGGTGGTATTTGACAGTTCTAGGACAGTGTAAGTGGGAGGAACTCGCTCATTCATGCTCCCTCTGCTGGCAATGCCTCCCAGCAAATGTGTAGGTCCTACTTTAAAAACACACAGGAGCCCTGTTCCCAGTGAGGAGCCATGGGCAACTGCCGCCAAGCCAAACCCATGTCCCCCCCAAGCCCCAGCACCCAGCCAGGTCTCCAGCACTGCAGCTTGTGGCACCACCCCAACACCAGAGCAAGGCAAAGGGCTCCAGGAGAACAACTGCCCTCCCCTTTGCACCGTCAGCAAGAACATCAACTGCTCCAAGAAACCACCGGCAGCAGAGAGGCGAGAACCGGAGCTGCTCCATCACCGCTACCGCAGCAGCGAGTCTGTCTGACCACGAACATAAAGTCTTAGTCCTGCAACCCCTTCAGCAATGCATCTTTCTTTGCACGTGCAAGAAGGCTTAGGAAGCTCAAAGCCCTGCACGTGAAGGTCTGCAGGATGCGGCGCAGCTCTTGGGGCTTCCAGAGAAGCTCTTTCCAAGTTCAGATTTTAGCCAGAGGTCAGAGAGCATGAACTTCCAGCTCTCCTTCCAGGCACCTGCTAAGGGCATACACTTGCTTGTGTGTCATACCATAAAGTATAGCAAGCAGTAGGGAAGAACAAAAGCCTTTCCCCAGTTTTTATCATGCAATTTTATTTCAGTTTGGAAAACACGTTGAAGTAATGCATTATGGCACAGTACTGTAGCAGAGGCCAGCAAGTCTCACACTTTTTTCCCAATAAAGTGTCCCTGACACCACTGAGCAGATTTTTTTCTATCCACATATGTCCACATGGATCAAACCCTGTCAGGTTACATCTCTCCACCCAGCCTTCTAAATCAGGAGCTGTAAATACAAAACTCCCTGTATAAGACTTTCTGTCAAAGCCTCCATAGAATTCCCTGTGCAACGTTCAAGCCTGTAGCTTCAGTTATAGACATACATACTTGCACATACGATACTGCTTTCTAAGTTGCAAGAACAGATAAGCAGGAATGAGAAAAAAGAAACCAAGAGAAAGCAGGGTAGTATAAATCATCTACGCAGATCCATAATGTCCATCCTACTTAGCAACCAGGACAAAATACATCCCCAGCCTTGTGAATTCTTCTGTGTGTGCTCAAGCCCAAGCACATTCAGTCCCACTGACTCCTGTAAAAGGATTCACGTGCTCCAAGTTTAGCACGTGCACAAGTAGTTTCAAGATCAGAGCATGAAAAAAAAAATCCTATTTAGCTTCTCTTTCAAGGGGAAAGAAAAAAAATTCTTCAGACCCCACTCGTCCAAATGAGGGCCCTGCTTGGCTACAGCTGCTCTGAATCGGCTCTGATTCAATCTCCCAGATTGCTCCTTGTGTTTCAGCTGCGGCAATGCCTTTCTTAAAGCAAGCTCCTGGAAAAAGAGCCCCCCTCCCTTCACAGGAGGTGCTGGCCGGGGAGATGCTTGCACAGGATGGGCCCTAAATGACTGTGCTACAAGGTAAAGCAAATGCTTGTTGACGCTGGAAGCGCTGGCATTGTTCTGAGGTCCGCAGGAAGAGCGAGAGGAGGAATGCTCTCCTATTGCAGGAAGCTGTTCCAGCCTCTTATCAGACATAAAGCTTCTGATTTCTTGCGGGGGAAGTACCAAATGTTTTTCAGGGGAAGAAAAAAGAAAGGAGAGAAAAAAAAAAAAAAAAACAACCAACCACCCAACCACATGCTTAGCTATAAAGGAAGCTGCCTAATGACATGAATGAAACTGAAGTCATGCTACGTGGAAGCTTGTTGGGCTGCCTAACTCAGGTGGCTACGAGCAAGGACATGCTCCTGCACTGTCACCCCATAGAGACCTGGAGAGGTGCAAGCCCAGAGGTCCTTCTCTCTGCTAAAAAGGCGCCTGCTGCAAATTCAGTCTTTCTTGTCTTCAGAAAGCAACTTATTACTGATCAGCTTTCACAGCAGCGTCTGTGGCACTCTCCCCAGCTGCCAGGGACTATTTCAGGCTCTCCCTCCAGTTCAGATGCTGCTCTGTTGGGGGCTGTTCTGTGATGTCCTTTCATGCAGTGCGCTGCACTGATCTGGTCTTTTAGTTAATTCGTGAAACCAGCTCCTTGGCAGGAATTCAAGTTCTCCGTAGAGATGTCCCAAGTTTTATTAGCAATGAGCAAATTACTGGTGTCCTTGGGAAAGGTAAGGAAGTCAGACTCTGTTAATTGCCTTTATTTTTTTCCTAGAGGGTATCTCCCAAAGGACAACTCTCTACCACGTAGAGTGGCTCTCTGGTTACGTAAGTACATGTAATGGCTGTTACGGCTTATTGCATAGATATCCCAGTAAACTTCAGTTTCAAGCATGTTTGCTATTTTATCAGACTTTGTGCTTTATTTGAGCCAAGCACTCCTTGTCTCCAGCCTGGTTTCTCCTGGTAGGTTGTCAGGGGACTATGGTTTCCATCTCTTATAGATAAAAAGCACAAAACACTTTGGAACAGGTTAAAAAACAACAATATCTAGAGCATTGCCTTTCTACTCCTTTAATAGGCTACTCTGTCAGCCCTCTGCTTGTTAAATGAGAGAAAAATCTGTGGGCATGCAGTGAAGGTCAGTCTTGTGGTTTTGAAAGCATTTAATTAGTACGCTTAAGTACTGAGGTCTGCTTGGGAGTGAGCTTCTGCATTAACCATCAGCATCTTCCTATTTGGAGAAGCAAACCTGCAAGAGGTGACTGCAGGTTAAGTCTACATCTCCATGTCCAAAACTTCAGTGGTGTTCAAGCTCAGGACAAAAACTGTTGCAGCTTCCCTGTCCCGTTGCTAGCTCCAAAACCTGCATGGCATTTGGAAATCAAGGTCAGATCTCTGTCTGCACCTCATTAACAGCTCAGAGTCCCAGCTGGCCAGGTCCTGCCCTTCTTGTGCAGGGGCTGGGGTGACCTGCTGTACCTTCAGGGTCCCACCAGGGCTGCCAAAAGCCCTGTGCTGTGGCTTGTACTTCTGCTGAGGCATTTTTGCTAAGGGCTGCGGCTCAGTGCTTAAACAAATCTGCTTAAGATGCAGCTCTGCCCAAAGGGGTTTTGGCATTTTGATGATAGCATGTAAAGTCCCTGCCTTTTCCTTCATCTGACTGGAAGAAGGGGGGCAGCTGTTCTCAGCCCCTACAGGTGTTTCACTCCTTGAATGAAACTGCAATAAATACCATACATCTGTCCTTTAATCCCTAGGCAGTAGGATGCATAAATGATCACAGGCTGACACTTCCTTTTCAAAAGGCCACAGCATCATCAGCTGTTTGAAAGAAGAAATCAATTCCAGTCCTTACAAAGCCAAACTTGGTTTTAGTTCTTCATACTTTTGCAGCATTGGAGACCCTAATTGTAGGCAATTAAAGCAGCCCTAGGAAAAAAGGGCTGTGTTGAAATCAAAGCTGGAAAGTGTGCCTCTAAATGGGTGCCAGTTGCCAGCACTGGAGAAGTGCCCTGGAACAAGTTGCCGGTGCCCAGGGCAGTGCTAGGTGCTGTGCAAGCCCTCCGTGCAGAGCCGGTGCCAAAAGGACCTTCTCATCTTGTGTACCCTGGTTTTCAAGTGAACGCTTCACCTTCTGCATGCAGGTACTTGCACGAGCCTGCAAGTCTAGCGGGCTCTTACTGGGGCTCCTGCGTATGAAAGATGGGAGATGCTGAGAGATGATGCGAGCGGATATAATGGAGCAAGTCCAGGGAAAGATCAATGCTGCGTTCGCTTTTAAAATGTTCTCTCTCCCTTTCTTTTTGATGCTTGTACCCTGGGAAGGTTTAACTTTGCCAGATGGGGACTTCCATTACTTTAGAGATGTCAGAACAACAAAAGACTTTGAGTCATTTTCTATATCTGACCTTGAACTACTGGAGAAGCAATAAACATTCTTAAGAGGAATGATAACATGGAGTGAAGCTGTAACTTTTCTAATATAACTTGTTGCTTGAGTGTCAAATAAGCCCTGCTGAAAACACCCGAATGAGGAACTTCAGGATCAGACCCCATTACAGGATGAAAATAAGCACAAAATCAGGTTGCCTGAGTCTTCTGCAGAAGAACAGCCAGATGATGCTCTGAGGCCATTTGGCGCTGATAAGCATTGTTTCATTGAGCGCAATCACATATTTTTTGTTTAGAAAAAACATTCTCCTTCAAAAGCAGCTATCAAGACTCTGCTGATTCAGCCTTCGTTAAAGGCCTCTTGCTGCAGACACAGTGAAGTGTTGACTCCTGTACTTATTTTCTACTGCTGCCTTATCTTTGGCATCTCATCTGCAACTTCTGCTGGGTTTTTTTTCCACTGGTCTCATCTGGGTGCAGTAAAAGTGGATGCTGCTTGGGCTTCAGTTCTTCTGATGGTTTTTGGTCTGCTTGGGTGCAGGTTAGGAAAATCTAGCCTCTATTATAAAATTGCAAGCTAAGTAGGCTAACAAAACAGCAACAGCAAGAAACTGGATCAGCTTTGCTCGGTGAAGTTTTCCTGCTCAAACAGGGGGGCGGAAAAAAATCCTTTCTCTCTCCGCAATGTTTCTTACAAATATGAAACTCTATCTCGGCTGCCGAGGCTGCTCCCTCCGGCTGTTTGCACAATGCTCCTTGGGCTTCACTGCACTCAGCTTTTTGCAGCAGCCTAACAAGCCATAGCCATTGCTCCTACAGCAACTGGGGCAGGGAGGGGGTGGAAGTAGCCTGAGTAGCTCTGACCCCAAAGATCTCTCCCGGTGCGGTCAGATGCTGCTCTTACCATACCCATAGATACTCGGGCTCCTACTTGACTATAGGATGCAAATCCAGGGCGATGTTCAGCCGCAGTTTTGCTAGCACCGACAAACCAAAGATGCACAAGTGGCTTCTTGGTGCTACCATAAAGGATGTTCAGCACCTGTTTGCAACATCCCCAAAGTAAAGATGACTCAGAAGTGCTTCAGCACTCCAGAGACTTTCATGGCGGGATGAACCCTCTGAAACATCAACTGGGTGTTTGGAATTTTAGCTTAAAAGGAAGGATAGCTTTGAGGCAAAAGAAAGCCCTACAAGCGAGAGTCCCGGGCTTCCCCTCTCCAAATTGCTTTTTAGTGAGCAGAAGATACTTTCCATTCACACTTGTCAACATGCAGAATATTGTGGATTTGGAAAACAAAAGCAAAAAACCCCAACTTTTTGCACAATGTGTAGATACGGAAATTGCACTGAGCGGCCTTCACCACTTCGCCATCACAGATCTTAGTATCTAACATGGCACAGCTCCAGGGTCCTAGACCTGCTTTCCTGCTAACATTGCTCTAGCTGATAATGCTAATCTCAAACTATTCCCAGACAGGCCCTAAGGAAGAGCTAAGTAACTCTACAGGTAATGAAGCTTTTTTTTTTTTTTTTTTTTTTTTTAATTATAGCTCTGCCCATGTCTAAAATTAAAAGAACAGTCCTGCAATTTATCCGGCCACCGGAGACTGACTCAACACTTTATATAATGATGCTGTTGGTGGTCACGCTGCCAACTCGTACAATGCACTGACCGTCCCCCAAAACACGAGTGACCGCAGTAAGGGACACCCGTGTACTCTGGTTTTTACCCCTCTCCCTTACTCGGGAATGCTTGTGCCGCCCGCTGCTGTCGGGAAGCTGTCCCCAGCCCAGCAAGCTGCTGCGGGTGCTCCGCATCACCCCGGGAGCTTTTCTGCTGGAGCAGGAGGGGACCTGTGGGCAGGCTGAGCATTAGGAATGCAAGTTCATGGGGTGAAGGCAGGGAACCCCAAGGGAAAGAGCTGGGAATCATGACCATGCCTAGTAGTTGGGGTAACACATCATGCTCCTCCAAGTACATTCACAGAGGAGGGTGCGAGTGTGTTCCCACTCCTGTACTAGCAAAGCTCCCGTGCTATTTTTCTTTTTTTCAGTTTAAAAAAGGGCTGGGAGCTTTTTTCAGATGTGTTGTTTTTAAATCCTTTCTCTGAAAGGCTTCTACAGGTGTTGTTATGGCTCTTTTCAGCAAGAGAAAATGGACCAGTGACACCAAATGCATGTATTGTTTGGGAAAAAAGGCAACTTTTTAGTCATCTTGTACATCTGCAACCACAGTACACAGAATTTGCAAATCTGCCATGTGACTTTGAAGGTAATTGTGTTCCATTAATGCCAATACTCTTGGAGGAATGAAGTGTCTCATCTCTCTAAATTACTCCTGCGGTTTTAATTGAGTAGCATTTGCTTCACCTTAGCAGCTTGTGTATGTGTCATGGGAGGGAATTCACCCCAAAGGAAGCTCTCGGGGTTTTTTTGGTGACTGAAGTAACAAATGACAAACACTTAGTGAGGCACCTAAACTTGTTTCAGCTGGGAGGAGAAAACAGCTCTTTGCTCCTTTTCCCCTTGCAACTTACCACTTTTATTGCTGTAATTACTTCTATAGTTTGAGCTTTTAAATGCTTGTGTTTTCCTGTCCCTGCTTAGCACCAGGGAGCCACTGCCCTGAGCAGCGTGCTGCTGGCTGTTGTGCCGTGTCGGGACACGGGGACAGGGCACCCTGCAAATGCACTCGGGTTTTTGCACCCCTGGGGATGCTCTCTGGGGCGGCGGGGGCGAGAGCTCCTTCCCTGCGCAGCCCAGCAGCGCTGCAAGCAAACGCACCTCTCGTGCAACGCAGAGGGAGCGGGCAGCAAAGGGCAGCAACTGGAGGGGCACCGCTGGGTGCCTTGGTGGCCACTTGCTCAGCTGCGACTGGGCGTATGTCAGACATCATTTCTAGCCTAATACTTTCTATCCCGACTAGTTGTTTTTCTTTCTTCCCATGCTGCCTAATTCCTCCAGTGTGGCACCACATGAGACTTTTTAAACCTCTTTTATAAGCGTTTGCCCCCTCTTAACCCAAAGTACACAGGCACCTCCACCACAAGTGGTATAGCAGAGCAAGCTATGCATGCAACAGGGTGAAATACTAATTCAACATGGTATCCTTAAAAAAAAAAAAAAAAAAAAAAATCAACAACTCAACCTGAAATTGCCTGTGCTGCTGCTAGACTAGGCTTTGCTGGGCTCGCACCTCGCTGCCCATATCACAGCTTTGCTCACCGTGCTCTTGCAAAGCCTGCCCTTGCCAAGCACCTATGTCATGGGAGTGTGTTCATGGCGAGAAGCTGAGGTGGTGCTGACGAGGCAAACTGCACATTGCACAACCAACGGGAGCCTCACACTGCTTATGGGTTAATTTTATACTAGCAAAAACCTGCCACCTACCTAGGATTTAAAAAAAAAAAAAAAAACCAAACAAAAACACACTACCATTTAGGCTTTGCATCTGTTGCACTGAGAATTCTAGCTGGGAAAAAAAAAAGAGCATTTTACATAAAATGTAGTATTTTGAATAGGTGCAGGGCTGCAGGGCCTTTGGTCAAAGTCCATAGGGTACACGTTCAGCCAGCATCACGTGGGACGTGGTTCTCGTAATCTCAGTATCCCTTCCCAGCTAGAGCACAAAAAATTGTATTTGAAACAGCGAAGTCTAAGCATTATGAATGAGATCAACGGACAGCAACATTTAGTTAAATGTAGCTCATTTCAATGTACTATTTATGAATTAGTGCTCTAATGGGAACTGCTTCCCCTTCCCTTATTTCAGTGGAGAAATTTGCATATTTGCAGGTTGCTTCTCTGATGTGGGCTTTGCAAGTGAATAATTCCCCTATTACAATGAATTTGGAAGACTCTTGAATATATCTGCTGTCACGAGAGTTCAGATTTATAGCCTCAAACTGTGTTTAGCTTGTAATTAATATGGACTTCCGCATTTTTTTCTCTTCCAGAATAATATCCTATTAGTCATGACAGCCAAATGTGCCGTATTTGGGCAACGATTCAACTTCTTCTGAGCTACCACCAACATCGAGTCCCACTTGTCCGGAGCGGGCTCCTCTCTGACGGTGAGAAACGGACTGGAGGTCCCTGCAGTGCTTGGGGAAATCTTATTTACTATGGATTGCTCCATCCAACTAAAAATCCTGTTTTGCAAGATAAAAGAAGGGAATGAAGGTAGAAATAAGCATGGGGCGAAATGCAGGCACTTGCACCCAGTGGTGTCTTTGACTTGACCTGTATTTTGTTGACCGTAAAGTCTTAGGGAGTCCAGCAGGTAACGTGGCTGGGAACTGCAAGCGCGATGCTGGAGGCATCTGCTGGTTTCTGCTGCAGAAAGGGCCAGAATGGAACTGTTGCTTCCAAACTCCGGGAAGTTTTATCTTCTACTGTGCAGCAAGCAGCTCCCCTCCGCTTCATGGTGTGGCACAGGCAGGGTCCGAGGTGCAGTTCTACCCTCTCAGCTAGGTGGGATTCCTTGCAGGGACTAAGCCTTATCAGGGAATAACCCTCCTGATTACATGCTCCCCTGACAAGCAGCATTTAAAAAAAAAAAAAAATTAATCTCTGGCAAATTCTCAGAACAACTTTGGAAATGATTCAAAGCAGGGAGAGGGCTTAGCAGCTGGCTGAAGCTCTGTGCAGTATTTTAGAAAGCTGACGAGGAACCTCCTGTGCAACACATGAAAACCGATCCTGAAATGCAGATTATGCCTCCCTTAATTCATCCTGAAGAACGATACCTCTGGTGCAAACCCTGCAGCTGAAACCCCTTCCCGAGCAAAACCTCAGCCTCAACAGCTGAACTTGGAAAAGTTATCCATGTAAGGAATTCAAACTTAGACACTCGTATTGCAGAGCGTGAGATGGACGGGAAAACAGATTCAAGAATGATACCATTCATCGGGATCGTGTTTTGTGGGTTGGCTACTCGTGTTTTCCCATTTTCCTGGTACTGAGGACGGACAAGGCCAGCGCTGGTGAGCGTGGGGGCTAAGCGGCACCCGCGGAGGGTGGGCTGCAGGGCCACCAGCACAGGTCCCTGCCCGTCACCGGCTCTGCGTGGCCAGGCTTTCCCACCCCGAGGCTTTTCGGGGACCCCTGGGAAGTGGCTGCTCCCCTGCCCGGCCCGTGCCCCTCCGTGGATCTCACGGGGACCCTCCTGCGAGCAGCAGCGTGCTGTGGGTATCACTTGGTTCAATTTTGCATTATCAAACTGCCTTGGCTCTTTCTATTGGAAACTTTTACAATTCTCTGCTTGGCTGGAAAAGATGACTGCAGCAAACCCAAATTAGGAATAAATTATACAACAACTTTACATTTTTCTTACAAAGGAAAACTGTGTGGCAAGAGCTGTGACAGCACCTCCTTCCTATGTCCTCCCAGCAAGGCTTCTAGTGGAAGGCCACTGACTTCACAGATGTCTTTTAAAAAATAAAATAAAATAACGGCAATAAAAAAAGTCCCAGTTTGGGAACCGCTCTCCCACCGGGCCATGCACCGTCTCTCACCCCCCCCCGCTCCCCAATATGTGCGAGGGCTGCAAAATGCAAGGAGAGCCAAGCTGCAATATCAAATCCAAACATTTAAAAGAAGCTCCAAAAGCTGCATCCGTGCGGCCGGCTGCTGACATATGTGCATCTATATTCACAATGAATGGCCAGAGCAACTCCTCCTTAAACATCTCCGCTTGGTCTTGCAGGGACTATTGCATTCCCACAGCATTTTTGCAATATTAAATTCTCCACCTCCTCCCACCACCCCCCTTGCAGGACACAAGGCTGAGCCACTCCGGAATAATCCTCAAGTTAAAAAGCAAAGATCAAGCTTTCCCCCCTCACCACGCTGGCAGAAAAAAAATAAAATAAAAATAAATAAAATAAAATAAATCCCTGTTGTCCCCTACCCAAATACGCCCCTCCCGCTCCATTCGAAGTGCCGAGCTCGGGCTCCCAAATGCTAAATAAAGCAGCCCTGGTGCATGCTCTTAGCGATCTGGTGTTACAAACCACACTGCTGCCTGCCACCAAAAGTTACCAAATATTGGGGGGGGGGAGAAATCGGTGGAAAATGATCTCAGTCCTGGCACAAGAACAATACTTTCCCATGGAAACCTAGGGATATATTTAATTCCTGGGAACTCCACTCAAGTTTCACCTTTCATCTCGTCCACGGACTTCTTTCAAAGTTTCATTTAATTGCTGCACTTGAAATTAGCTGCAATTCGCATGCATCGTGCCCATTTTGCATGCAGCTACACGGCAGCGAATGCATCTGCTCTCCAACACCCTTTATCTGTCCTGACTGTGCAAAAGGCAAAAAGGGCTCAGTAATCCCCGCAGAAGAATTCAAATAACGTCAATGCACAGCTGAACTGCAAGCCCTGCCTTACAGGAACTGTGTGTGTGAGTGTGTGTGTGGCTGCAAAAAGGCACATACTAAACAGGAAATGCAACTGAGAGCCATTGAAAGCCTCAAACTTCAAAATGCAATTGCATCCCGAAAAATGCATGCATGCACTTCAAAATGCATGCACGACTTTTTGCATATCTGCAACGAACAGAAGTAGGAGCCTTACCTCTCGACTGAGACATTTTCCCCTTTGCTTTGATGGGGGAGGGGAGCACAAAAGACTTTGCCTTGCCTCTCTTCTGGAGCTAGTTTTGCAACAAAGATGCAAACTGCAAGCGCTCAATCTTCATGCAACTGGAGTTTTCCTGACTCGCTGCAGCAGCTCTCCTTGCAGCGGGGGGGGCCGTGCAATTGCACACTTTGCAGGGCAGCTTGCAGAGCGGGGGGTTTCCTCCCCCCCTGCTTGCAATGGTAGGGAAGGCTCTGCTGCACCTACATGATGGGCCAGGGCTGGCAGCTAAAAGCTCCAAACTTGGAGCTGGGGGCGCAGTGCGCAGGCGCGCTGCCGACGGCCGCCGCGCGGCCGCGGGGCGGGGCGGGCCCGCGGGGG
>JAVJGI010000001.1:124521242-124534139 GCA_035590275.1 Ibycter americanus | reverse complement strand
CCCCCCGCCCGCCCAGCCTCCCAGCGCCCCGGCGCCCCTGCAGCCCGGCACCCCCGCCGCCCTGCAGCCCTGCACCCCAGCCTCCCTGTGCCCCTGCACCCCAGCCTCCCTGCCTGCCTCTGTCCATGCCCGCCTGCCTCCCTCCCTGCCTGCCTGCTTGCGTCCCTGCCTGTGCCCCTGCACCCCAGCCTCTCTGCAGCCCTGCCTGCCTGCAGCCCTGCCTGCATGCTGTGCAGTTCTTCAGCGCTGCCAGCACGGTGTGGGCTGTGGTGGCTGCGGGATGCCCTCCTCCTCCTCCTCCTCCTCCTGTTACCGGGCGAGGGAAGGTGGCATCCCCCAGTGCAGGTGCTGCCCAGCAGCATCCTGGGCTCCTGGGGGGGCCAGGGCCAGGCTGTGGGTCAGGAGCTGTGGCTGGCCGTGGCCGTGCTGGGATGGCAGCGAGGAAGCGTTGCCCACGGGGGTCTTCATGACATGGGCCCCATCACTCCCTCCACGCGCTGGGGACCAGCCGGCGCTGCCAACGCGCGGGTGCACGCAGAGCCTCAGCACCCATCACCCTGCACCAGGCGTGCTGAGTTCTGCTGTGCCGCAGGGACAGAGGGACAGACCGGGCTGGAAGAACTGAGAAGAAAGAGGCAAAAAGACGTGGTCGGTTTTGTCTCCAGTGGGTTTAGATGTTGAAGGATCCGTTGGAGAGAAACCTCTTCCTTTGTGCTGATATGATGCCGGGGGCCGTACACATTCTGCGTAGCGCGGTGGTGCCCTGGCTCAACCACGGCTCTTAGTCACCTTACATAACATTAGCAATTTCTTCATCTTTTTTTTTTCTTTTCTTTTTGTTTTCTTTTCCCCTCACAGGCAGATCAGATGAAGCAAGTTTATCCCAAGTCTGAAATGGAATGTTTTCTGAGGCGGTCAGCACGGCCCTGGCGGGCTCATGGGGGTTTCCTGTGGGAAGAGCCGGTGGAGCCGATGCGGTGACATCCCCCTGGGATGAGGATGCTGTCCTGATCAGAAACCCAGCTGTACACTGGGGTGTGGTAGGTGGGGACCCCCTTCTGTACGTAGGAACCCCATTGTGGGAAAAGCCCCTAAGGAAAAGACCTTCCTAAAGCCGTGCTTTACATTAAATATATGTTTCATTATAGGAACACTGGAAAAATAGAAAAAATATAAGTAAGCGCTAAGAAATGTGCGCTTTAAAAGCCTTTACAGCTAAACAAGTGCCAAGGATGTTTGTTCACATGCCAGCGAAACACTGATGGCAAAGGTATAAAATCCAGTGAAAAGGATGCGCTGAGAGCGTGTCCGGGATTGTGAGCAGCGCTACCGCTCCCAGTGCCCTTTTCCCTTGGGCTGGAAAATGTGTCTTGCAGCTGATTTTCACACTGTGCCCTGATGCTGCTCCGTCTGCCAGCCGGCCCCGTGCGGCTGAGCTCGCGCTAGGCTGGCATTGCTGGGGGTTTTGCCATTTGTAGCTGCAAGGAGTCTGAAGGAGGTTGTAACCCTCAATCAGGGATCTGTGTAACTTTCTAACGTTGGGGGCGATTGCGGGGTGAGGGAAATCTGCTGCTCTACGTGGTCCTTCCTGCCAAACTTGCAGCTAGAGCAGATCCTTATAACCCAGCAATAAATCCCCCAAATGAAAGGTTTACGATGGAAATTCTGACAAACCCTTAACTAACACATTACAAATGGCAGCGGTAAAATTCGGTAGCTATAAGCTAAATTAGCAGCGGCGTGGGCAGCCTTCGAGGATTGCTGGAGCAAGCAAGCCACGGCCCGGAGGCCTTGCCTTGATAAAGATGCGCAGCAACGCTATAGCTTTTAATTGGTTTTTAATGTTTCTAACAAACTTTTGTTGGTCTAATTTGCAGGTGCAAAATGAGGGATGCTTCTTTGGTTTTCCATGAAGTTTTTGACCATCCACCGGGAGAGAAGAAAAGCCTGGTTGTTTTGAGGCATTTTGTCCTATAGAGGATGGAGTCCTTGTTCTCTGCAGCTTCCCGGAGCGCTGGCCGTGTCCCTTGCTGGCTGCCCGATGCCATCAGGTGCTCTGGGATGTCCCTGTCACATGCACGAGCTCAGACAGCACAGCAAAACCTGTGTCACACTACTGGCACCCAGCAAACAGCACAGAGCAAATTTTAATTGTTTTTCTTGATGTTTTCCCTATTCCCCCTCCCCAAAGGCACGCAGGGACCTGGGGTCCCGCCGCAGTGTTGCCTTCCTCGGAATTAGGGCACCCTTGTGCAGCGCCCTGCTAATGCCCAGGGAAATTTTCTCCCCGTTTTAATGGGCTTAGGCTGAGCCTGGGACCTGCAGAGGCTTGTCCGTCTGTCATGTGCTGCGCAGGGGTTCGTGGAGGGGGGGGTTGGAGGGTGTGTGAAGTTCAGCGGGTGGATGAGTCTGGGCAGGACCTGGCGGTGTGGCTGGGGGGCTGGGGAGGTGTGCCAGCGCTGCCCCCAAGCCGGGGGGCTGCCCCAGGGGGGTGAGGGCTGCAGCCCTCCCCAGCCACAGCAGGATGCCTGACCCTGCCCCGGAGCCCAGTGGGGATGTCGGTGGGTGACCCGACGTAAGTAACTTGGTGGTGCTGGGTTAATGGTTGGACTCGATGATCTTAAGGGTCTCTTCTGACCTAAACGATTCCAGGATTCTATGACTGAGCTTCCACTCGGCACATCACGGCGCCGTGACCGGGTTACCATCAGCTCTGCCTCCAGTGCTACCAAAACACCTTCTTATCTTTATTGTTCACGATTGCTCCAGCATGGTGCCCAGCCTTTAAGCTCAGCCTTTCGTTTCCCCTTGGTGAATCTTTTTTAAGTCTAAATTCTGCAGACAACGTGACCAGATCGGGCGAAGGATTCACCCTCCTCCCTGCCCAGTAACAGGCTCAGGTGCTCATCTCTGCCGCTCAAATCATCTCCTCCTCCGGTCAGCAGCGCTTCCAACCTGTGGAAAAGGCCGATTCTCTTCTGAGGGCTTGTTAAATACATTTTTTAAACGCTACTTGAGCTGCTGGTTTATTTGACAGCCAAACACTTTGATTTGCTGTGCAGCAGCCGGTTCACGTGAGCCGATGCTGAAGCAGAACAGAAGAATTTCTTTGTGAATGGTTACGTGCCTAAAGGCTGCGGGGCGATGCACCGGGACCGGCGAGGTGCCTTACGTGAGCCTGTGTCTCCCAACATGTATTAAGTAAATTTTCTAGGAACGCTACTTTAATCATCCTGTGTCAATGAGCAGTGCCCTGCCGTGTGCATCCCTGTGCGATGATGTTTTTGGAAGCAAATTATTGAGTAGTGCGTGGTGTGAAATACAGCCGTCCTGCAAAGTGCCTGGGAGAGAGCAGCTGGGAGGGGAGGGAGTTACTGCTGGGGGCAATCCGTAGGGCTGAACAAAGAGATCTGATTTCTACATCGGGGTCTGGCCATAACTATTTCTCCAGTACTTACCCTCTGTATATAGTAATTTGAATTTTATACATGTTATGGTTTGTTTATTCCTCCTTCCAGCTTGCTCCTTCATTGCTAAGAAATGAATTTGCTGCGGAGAAATTGGACCAGCGTGTTGCGGTTTCAGGACACTACTGAAAAATCTCCTCTCTGCATTTGTAAACAGGAGATTTGCCCTGAAATATGTATTTGTTTTAGGCACGACTTCATTTCCAGCATTTGCTTTGATCGGGGCGCTTGGAAGGCGAGCCGTGTCATGTGGTGGGTTTGTCCAGTAAAAATACAATTAGAGGCTTCGGTTTCAGTGTTTGCACGAACGCTCACTTGTGGATAATCGACAGGCCAAAAATTAATCCCAGATCTCTGTCCACAAACAACAGCGAGCTCGAGGGGTGCAGCTTCGCGAAGTTGTCCTCTTCACTCTTGCATGACCATTGTCAGAGTTTATATATTTCAATTTCTTACATCTCAGTGGGGAGGGATATGTTTTCCCCAGCTTCATATCCCATCACTAAGAATTGTTTGGAAAATTCAGATGCTGGTCACATGGTTTATAACTGTTGTAACCATAGATGGTGTGAAACAGAAGGAAAACTGGTGTCCAAAACACTTCTGGTACCTTCTTGTACAGACTTGAACACTAAGACCAGGTTTTTGGGCTGAAATCATGGGTTTCCCAACAGGTCACGCACTGTGAAGGTGTCGTAGCTATTGCTCTGAAGCTGTTGTGTTTTTTGGATGACAACCCTGTGCTGGGACAGACAGAAGTCACGGTGCCTGGGAAATGGGATCTTCCAAAACCAATACGTTTTGCAAATGAAGAAGTCAAGCAGAGCAGAGGAGCTTGGTGAGCCAACATCCGTGGAGCAGGAGGTGGGACGGGCTCCAGCAGGACCTCTGCAGGAGGACCTGGCGGCTGTTTTGGTTTCCTTCGGTCCCAGTTCGTGTTTTTGATGGATTATTCCGCTTCCAGCCATCACCTCCCTTCATGGGAATGGGAGCTGTGGAGAAAGAAGGGTAATTGTGGGGCAAGCGTAGCGACGGTTGGGCTTGGTCTGTCCTGTGAGAGAGTGTAACGATGGCTTTTAGCGACAACAGGCAAGGCAGTGGTATTTTCAAGCATGATCCCGTCCCCTGGACAGTATCTCATGGCATTTCCCATCATTTTTCAGCTGAGGTAGTGGTCAGCCCCCATAGAGAAGCAGAGGGGACTGCATGTGGCCAGCCGTTTCCCTAACGCTCCCCAGGTACTGTGGTCTCACACTGCCAAGCTGAAAAGCAAAAATAGTGGGAATAAGCACCCTGAAGGCTCTGCCTGCTACGGGGCAGGCAGGCAGGGCAGGGCTCTGCTGCAGGAGGTGAAGAGAGTGTAGGAAGTTCTCCAGGAGAAGAGGGACCAGCTGGGAAAAGGGATGCCCCCGAGGGGGTGTCTGGGGAAGGAGCTTGAAGAAAAGCCAAAGCAAACAGTGGGTGCAGATGCTGGGGAGGAGAGTGCAGCTGGAGGCGAGGGGAGAGGAGGTGAGAAACAATGAGCCGTCCGGAGCATGGGCCACTTCTGGGAGCAGAGACCATCTGCTCTTCACCAGCCTGAATGGTGCCGAGCCATATCCCGCATTCCTTTGTTCCCCAGTTTAAAGGGAATTGAAGGCTGCAAGTGCTGAAAGCCAAACACAGTCCCTGAGAGTTCAGCCACGTCTTAACTTTTGTCTGAATTTCCTCTGTCTCCTTCTCCTGAAGCGTCTTCTCTTGCAGCCATTAGCTTGTAGCACATTTCTCCACCTCAGAATCCCGAGTAGGTGGATGAAAAGCCCAGGAGGACGTTGCACTTGGCAGAAGTTACACAAACTGCACGCAAGGTGGGATAGCTGGGAAAGTCTCTCTCTGTGGCTTTAGCCAGATAGCTGGGGAATTCAGAGAGGATAAAGTGACCCGAGAAGTATATGCAGCTCGTAAAAGTGGCAGAGGTGAATAAATAAAAACTACTTTCAACTCAGTAACCTAAGTAATAGTAAGGTTTTAGAGCTATAAATCTGGCTAGATAATAATGATGGGTTGAGCCCGCTCTGCCAGGAGGGGCAAGGGTGCTGCGAGTGGCTGTTAAGCTAAAGCAGAGGGACAGAGATGGAGTGGAGAGCTGTGACGTGTAAGAGCCAGATAGGGGTTTTAAATATTTTTTTTTTAAATGTAAGGTTAATGCACAGATGAACTAAAGCAGCTTCATACCTCTGGATATCATTTACTTGGCAGCTGGGGGAAAAGATATTTTTCCATGGCACATCTTACATTGCACGGCCCTCCTTCCGAGACTGGCAGTCGTGCTCCTGGTGATGGTTTTGTCTCTTGTAAAAAAGCCTGACATTTGACCAGATACATTTTGTGTGATCACCTTTGTGTGGTGTTGCTGTACACAGATGTCCACGCTCGAGACATGCCCTGTGCAGAGAAAGCTGCCATCAGAGGGCCCATCCCTCTGTCACACATTAGGGGTGCCATGGTAGGGGCAGAGCTGAGTGTTGTGGCTGCTTTTTCCTGGGCTACTGGTGTGGCTTTTAGTGCTGCAAACATTGGTTGTTCTTTTGCAGTTTGCATTTCCTCCTATCTGTACTCCACGCATATACATATGTGTGTATAATAGATTCTTTGTTTACTTTAGTGAAGTAATGGACCAAAATGCATCCTTCAGGCGTCTTGTGAGCACTCGGTTCAGTTGTCAGTCCCAGACCTTTTGTGCTTTGCTGGATTTGCAGTGCTGGCTCTGGGTCCTTCCCGCACCACATACATCCCCAGCCGGATGCCGTGCTTTAGGCTCCGCGTTCACCGCCCCACGGCTGCGCAGCTCTGCGGGGGGAAGCTGGATGGTTAAGTACCTTTCAGGATCACATCCATCACCTTTAGTCTCCACGGTGGTAAGATTTGCAGGTCACTCACCAGGCGTTGTTTGAATGCCCAGTGGCTTCATCCCAAAGACAGGAGCAATAAAGGAAATTTAGACTTTTCTAAACTGCCCAGCCACCGGTATCCAAGCCCTTGCACTGGGTTGGGTAAAGCACCGCGTGCACTGCGTCGAGAGCATTTTAAAGGACTCCATCAAGGTTTGTCTAAAATCAAGGCACTTTTAAGCTGCATTAAATAAACGCCAGCCAGCTGGGCTCTGTTTGGGGAGTGCTTCTGCTCCTTCCCAGGCAGGCGGCAGTGGGTGCAGGACCCTGACGAGCCCGGAGCTGGAGCCCCCAGCCCCACGCGGGGACACCGGTGGGTTGCTGCTGGCTGGGCGTAGATGCAGACACAACCTCTGGCCTGGGGGATGGCTGTCCCTGCGAGTCACCTGCCCTCGCTGCCTGGCTCACATAGGGGTTTGGGTTTGGGTTGTGTGGGTTTTTTGCCTTGTGGCACTGCTCTGTACTTTGAACTTTGTTTCTCGCTGGTTTTCCCCGACTCCTTCGTTCTGCTGTTGTTTTGTGGGGGATTTTTTTTGCAAAATGAGTTGCAGGCTCATTCAACAGCGCTATTAAGGGTTCAACCGTAACCGGCTCATGGCTCGGGATTATCCCTGGCTGCAGACCCGTGCCTGCAGATGCTCCTGCACAGGGGCTTTCTGCGGGAGCACGGCTGCAGCGGGGTCCTGGCTCCCACGCAGGGGCTGAGCATCGGGGGGGTCTGAGGGCTTCCCAGAGGCAGGCTCCTCGCTGCCAGACCAGACCTGCCCGTGAGCTCTCTGGGGTAGGGATGGTCTTTATCACTTCACCACCACCACGTGTGTGTTTTTTTGTCGAGGCGGTTTATTAAACCTTTATGATATTTATGTAACTCCTAGGGTAATATGATCTGAAGTTAATGACTGGAGCCGGTTTTCTTTCTGAATGCATCTGAAGAGTTTGTCAAAAGCCTGTGGTTAAGTCTTTTGCGCTCCTGTTTAATGCGATACAAATTTGGATGGCTTGGTGTAAACACGTGTGCCAAGGCTTTGGACACTGATGGTGAAGGTGAGCCCTGCGTCGCTTTGCAGGGGGCTTCGCCTCTGCGCGGCAGCTCTGTCAGCAAAGCCCTGCATCGGATGTGGGTGCCCCGTGATTTCTGGGTGTGGATGCAATACTGCACGGTGTCCCAGCCAGGTTTGGTAGGAGACCACCTGGAAAATCCCAGTACAGAGCATACAAGGCAAGGAAAAGCCCAGATATTCAGGGCTGGAAGGTGGTGCCTCTCCAGCAGCCAGGGAGAGGAAGGAGGAGGAGGAATCCACTGCAAAAATGTTCTCAAACATGGTTGAATGAGGGTGAGCCGCTCCAAAAGTGAGATTCTGAGAAAAGCGGTGCTAAATAAGGACAGGTAGCGGCCTCTGTCTGAAGGGATATTTTTATTGGGCCGGCAGCAGGAAGCATAATTTTCTTTAAATGACATGTATATCTAGACTGTGCTGTAATACAAAGTCAGCCAGTGCGGTGCTTTTTTAAAGTGGGAAATTATATTTCATAATGCGTACAGCACATTCACTGGGCAGGGAATGCAGCTGGTGGTCGGCAAGTGTTTGACGGCCGCTGGATCTGGGGATGCTGCCACGCACCAGGGCAGTGCTGATGAAAAATACCTGTTTTCTGCCATGTCCCCATCAGCAATGGGGCACGTTTCCCTCTCCGAACTCTGCAGATTTAAAATAGGCACTTGGGTTCTTTTTTTCTACAAACAAGAGGTATCATTCGTGGCCAGAATGAGTATATATTTGCACTGAGGTAGCTGTAATTATAGTATTCTATACACATTGCATACAATATATGTATTACCCTTGTACCCCTGGCACTGCTGTTGTTAAGAGGCTGTTGATGCTTCAGTTACAAAACTTGTTTTTTCCAGAGGTTTCTAACTTTCCATAAAAGTCTATTCTGGGCTGAAACTCTGTGCCAAGACTTAGGCCAAGATTGAAAATTCTTTTCTGAAATTTTATTTCGAGCCAGTTTGAGTGTTGTTGCAGAAGGTGGATAAGGGCACAGAGTAAAATTTTTGTCTTGCGTACTATGAGCAACTCTGACTTCTAAAGAATTTGTGTTTTGCATAACCATTCTGGAGATGCAAAATGCTGCCATTCCCAGCAGGGGTTTAACCCCTGTTCTTTATACACGAGTATAAAGTGCCATTGGTGTTGGCCTGGACTTGGTATTCGTGCCCTGCTTCTGAGTGCCGGGGAGGTTTTATGGTGGCAAAGAGCTCCTGGCTTTGGCACTGGCGGAGCACCCTCCTCAGCTGGGTGCAGCTGCAGACGTTGGGCAGTAAGTGCTGAAGGAAGTTGGGTTTTGCACGGTTTATTTTAGTCTCCTTCTAGCTCACAGAAAGAGCCAGGTCTCTAAATTAGCTGCTCTGAATTACTGTTGAAGGGCTTCCCTGGCAAAGAATCCGGGCTCTAGCGTTAGATGGTGCAAATGCATCATCCTTGTGCTTATGTACAGTTTTATTGATGCAAACATGTCTTTTCCAGTAAATATGGAGTATATCTCCTCTCTAAAGCCTGTTCTGTCTTCTTGCAAGCCATAGCCTCTGCTCTGGAGGGTGGAATAATTGCTTCCAGAAAAAGCTACCTGATTTCTGAGAATGGGCTTCACTGTTGGTGGCAACTTCTGTGATTAATTGAACCTAAAAAAATCCAGACAAACCTGCTTTTTTAACAGCTTTATTTTGTTTCAGTCTGGATGAAACCACAGCAGGTGAAAGAAGCCGGGAAGCAGCAGTGGTTCCTGCTTGGTCCATGCTCCGCTGGGCACCCCTGATGCTCCTAATGATGGACTGTGCTGCATGCTGCCTTACAGCTGAACAAAACTCACCGTAATGAAAAAAGGCACAAGCACATTTCTGTGGTTTTGTTCTCCCCACCTGTGTTCTGCTGAAGTGCTGGGCACTCAGGAAATGATGTCTCCAAATAGAAGCGGGACACAATGGGGAACTCAGTTTTTCGCCTGTAATTTGTTCTGCCCGGCACAGTCTCTAATAACGATCCCTGGAAGAAAGGCAAGAGCAGTTCTTCAATGCAGACCCTCAGCGGAGAGGAGGCAGGCTGTTGGCACGAGGCTGAAAACCTGCTGTCGGCGCTGGGCTTCAAAGGAATCGCGACCTGGGAGGACTTGCAGGCACGGGTGTGGATGCAGGAGGAGCCGGGTGTTGGGGGAGAACATCTATGCCCTCTGACTGCGTGACAAGGACATCTGTGATTTACAGTCTAAATGCTGTTTCTTTTTTTTATTTCTGCTTTCTGGAAAGCGAAGGAGCTCTTAGATGCAGAAGGAAGAGCGTGCCAAGGACGCCCAGCATCAGTTGCCCTTCGGTGGTGGTCGCTCGGTCCCCCTGTGACAGCGATGTGCCCGAGCTCAGGAGAGCACCTGCAGCAGAGAAATGGCACGACCAGTGCCCGAGCCAGCTGTTTGCGTGAGAAAAATACATATAAACAGTAACAAGGAGTAGGCCAGGAGCAGGACTTAAGTCAGTTAATAAGGAGATGCTAAGTCCAAAGGAAAACATAAAATAATTTGGTTTTATCTGTATTTGAATCTGAGCAATTTATGTGGTGGGCCTCTGGTTCTCAGGGGGCTCTGCAAAGCTCTGATAAAAAGAGAAACAGTGAAAGAGCAGCTGCTTACCTGAAGCTTCTGCATCGCTGGACAAAATCATTTCAGCATTCCTGGGCTTTTTGCAAAGTCTCTGCAGAATGGGAAGAGCAATCGGAGCAGGCGCGCTCTTTCCAGCTGAGACACAAAAGCCGCAGGGGACAGAAGGGCCACATCCACCAAACTGAAATCTGAGAATAATGCTCCAGCTCTGGCCATCAATTTGTTTCGGTACTGAACTTGTCCTCCCCTCTCAACACAGCACAAGAAAGGACGGGCAGAGCCTCCCGTATTTGATGGCAAGAAACAGAGGCTGCTCTGCTGTAGGTACCTCCCGCCCGCTGCGCTCCATGGCCAGGTGTAGCGGGATTTGTGATCCTTTCACCAGCAGCATGAGCAGGGATGCTGCCGAAGAATTTGGAAATGTCCTTGGCAATTTTAATGCTTACTTTCTTTCTTTTTACTTTTGAAAGGCTGAGTCACTACCTACTTAAAGAAAGGAAATTGAGTTAATCGTGTTTCCTTTCTGAAACACGATGGATTAGTGTGTTACAACTGCAGTGCATTGAATGACGTTTCCATAATATCCTGTTTACAGAATTCCTTAGGTGAGCGCCTGTGCGCAACTTTCTTTTGTCAAAGAAATACTTCTGTCAGGAGATCCTTTAAAAAGAAAGTGGAAGAAATGGGCATCCACATCGGGCAGGGAAAAAGTGCCATTCTGCACGTGCCGCTGTGGTTTCAAAGCTCCCAATGCGACACGGAGTCCATCAGCCCAAAGTGATGAGAACTGGAAAAAATTCCCACTGCTTCGGCATGAGCTGTCAGTCATTTAGGTACAGGAAACAAACTGGAGACTTACTGACGTAAGCACCAGCAAAATAGGGAGTTCAGATGTTTGAATTCCTTTAAAGTGTTGAATTCTATATTCTGAACTCAAGCTCTGCTTGCTTACCTACGCGGAGCAGAAACGGGGTGCTAGGGAGAGCTGGGGACCAGGCAGCCCTGGCGCTGGCATCACCTCCGTAGGTGCTGGGTACCTGGAAAGCGAAGGCAGACTAACCCCTGGCACGGGGAGGTGGTGGTGGGGCTGCCCTGCAGCTCAAGGACAACTTTTGCCATGGTCTGGAAGTCCTCAGCCCATATCGCCAGCAGCCACTTGGGGTTGGACTGGGACCAGCACATCACCCCCCTGACGTCCGTGCACATTTTTAAAGTATAAACAGAGACCACAACAAACATCAAAGTGCCCAGAATTCGGCCCCAGATGGGCTTCTGTTCCATTTAACGCTGGATGGATCAAGACAAGAAGTGTTGGGTGGGTTGGGTTGGTTTTTTTGGAAGCTCAAGTTATGCCATTTTATTTACTCAGTATTTATTAGGCTAAACTACAGGGTGTTATTTAACTGAGTACTTTTATCTAATGCTCTTCGTTAAGGGGGAAACTAATGTAAAAAAGAAAGTTTCCAGTTACAGGTTGAAGCAAGCCTTCCTGATGGTTTGTTTTTTTTTTTTCCCTAAAGGAAGTGCTAGCATGAAGGTTGGGTGGGATTTGATGATTTTCCATACATGAAGGATCTGAAGAAGCCTGGACCCACCGTGGCTGGGCTGCCCGCCCTCGGGGGACACCTGATGGAAGCAGCCTCCCCCCCAGAACGCCCAACCCAAACCTCCCCCCAACACCTCCCCTGCAAAAACCTGTCCCCCACAGCCCCCTCCCCAAACCCTTCCCCTGAAAACCACCCCCCAAACCACCACCCCCAACACCGCCCCTTCCAAACTCTTCCCCCCAAACCCCCTCCAGAGCCTCACCGTGCCGGCCCACGGGATTTCTGCTGCTGGGGGGCTGCTGGTGACGAGGGCGCTGGGCATCTCCAGATGGGAGATCTTCGCTGGGGCTGAGGGTGTGAACACAGAGGCTCCTGCAGGGCCACCACGCCAGCCCGTGCCAGCCCTGCTCCCGCTGCTCAGCTTTGAGACCCTTTTCTTCTCGTCCAGATGAGGACAGAGTCTCCTCATTCAGTTTTCCAAGGAAAAACGTGGAGTCCATCGCGCCGTTACCGAGCTGCACCAGGGCACGCGTGATGCTCGTACAGCTCCTCAGGTGCACAAAACCAACTCAGACAAGGAATTTCCAGTGCTGCTCCCCGGAGCTGCCGAGCTTCTCCGCAGGGAGCGGAGTCGCCGGTCCTCGGGGGAGCGCAGGGAGCTGCCCGCTGCCCACCCCGGCGCCCGGCATCCCCACTCCAGCGCTCCAGATGTTCCCACCACCTCTGGGTTTCATCCTCCGCTCAGCCTTTCCCAGCAACTTGTAGGAAGCATTTAGGAAAAGGAGCACATCAACTTGCGCTCGCTGGGATGGGAAGAGGATAATTAAGATTTTGGTGGTTTGATTTTTTTTTTTTATTACTATTTTTTTTTATCATTATTTTTTTTTATCAATTAAGACCTGAGCGCATCAAAACGCGGGTCCAGGGGCTGGTGAAGGGCCTGGCCGGGGGGTGACTGGGTGGGAAACATCACGCGCCATCGAGCCACCGAGGCAGGGATGCAACAGGCGCAGACGATGGGAATTCAGCGTTTGTATTCAAGGCAACATTTTCAATGCTTTAATTATATTTTGGGTAATGGCATAAAATACCGGCAACCGCCTGGATGCAGGAGGGAACCGGCGGCGCTGGGTGCATTGAGGCAGCTCCCACCCAGGCGCAAATCCCTGCGCCCACTTCCAGCCCCTCTCCTCTGGGCCCTGGCTGGGAGGTTGAGGGGGCCCTGGGGGAGGGGCCCTGGGAGAGGGGGGGGTCCTCAGGGGGGTGTCCCCGGGTGTGGGGGGTCCGGGGGCCGGGGGGGTT